>APFE031090807.1:75748-133580 GCA_000404065.3 Pinus taeda | reverse complement strand
ATATGCCAATTTAATAAAATGTTGAAAAGAGAGATTGTTTCTAAAAACTAGACATTTGTACTCGCTGGTGCTATAGAATATAATTTTGACTATGTTTTTAATAGTGCAAGATAGGAAAAAAATTACCACTAAACTAGTCACATGTAGGATTATGCAGAGGGTGATTTGATGACCTTGTGAGGGGTTAATCTATATAATTCTTCATGCTTTGCACAACTTTGATTGACCATATTCCTATCTATAGTTATGACCTTGAGATTAACCTTGTTTGTATGTTGATGCAACATATATAGATATAGAAAAATATCTTGATGAACCTCATTGCATTCAAGCAAAACTTTACCCATGATGGTTTTGAGTTATCAGTGTATATCCACATTCTAGAGATATTTGGTGGTCCTAATCCTAATTTTTCTAGTTTTAGGTAGAAATTGCCCCACATAAGTGGAAATGTCTTCATCTAAAATGAAATCACACTCAATTCACACCTATGACTCTACAATGCCAATTTTAGCTTTGGCTAGAAGAGTTTGCACTCAATATTCTCCTATCGACATCTTTTTGTCCATAATACACTCTGCAAATAAGTTGATCCCATTTACCCATCATCCCTGACAAAATCTAACCACTTTGAGCCATGTAGGGAATCCTCCCCAGAAAATGTAGAATCAAGAATCAAACAACTAGCCCCCAGTCTTAGCTAGCAGACCATAAATAAATAAACGCAAGCCAAACAGGGTGTAATGGCATACAACTTTGAAGAGGGTTGAGGCTAACTTAGGAGGAGGTCGACAATGACTATTGAAATGAGCGTATATGGTCCATCCATTTAGCTCTTAGAGAATGAGCATTAAAGGATTTAGAAATCAACCTATATACCTTCGCATGCAAAACCATAATGCAAAGCATGTTAGGGACAAAGGGAGGCTCAGCCATCTATCCCCTTGAGGCTCAGCCATCTATGCAAAACCATAATGGAAAGAATGAGGCAGCTTTTCACAATCACACTCAAATAGGGACAAAGGGAGGCTCAACCATCTATCAAGCAAGATGGAAATGACGGCGAGAGACGTGGTGAGTTAATCTCATCAAGTGGTACGAAAGGTTTATTTTAATCCAAAGACGTTTAATGATAAAATCTATGTATCAATTTTATGAAAAGTTTCTCACCATTCATTTAAATAAACCATGAACATGAGATATTATCATGGATTTTGTTTGATTTTTTATAAAGCATAATTGTGAAGTAGGAAAGTGTGTTTGAGTTTGATTTTTTTATTATTATTATTTTTATAATAAAGTTATATGACGCAGTATTTTTTGGGTAAATTTTAATATATATAGAGAGAGAGTGAAAGTAGAAATTGTGGCAGTCTGGTACTCATGTGATATGAGATCAATTTTGATTCTTACTATTACAGTCACTAGGTGCGCCATGTTGCTCTTAATATGGAGGCGAGTTAATTGGGATGATCAAACAAAGGACATCATAATACTTCGTATAACACTTTAAATAACATGTTTTACCAAGTGAACCACACCCCTTGGGATGAAATAAAAGAAAGGGATGGGGTGGGCTTTAACCCACTTATTTGTGTGCCATGAAACCTTTTAAAATTGGAAGGCATGAGGTTTTCCTTATTATTTTTATTTTAAAATAAGGTTTTAATTTTTTTTATTCAAATTTCAATTAATAAAATAAAAATAATTTTAATTTCTAGGTGATAGTTTAAATTATCAACAAGATTATAACTATATACGTTGGTAAGCTAGTTGATTCTAGTATTAATATGATACAAAAAGTAGTAAAAAAACTTGTTATGGCCTACCATCTAGGAAACCAAAATCAAAAGAGAGACAACATATCATTGTTTCCATGATACAAAAAACAATAATGTTTTCCATCTTTCAATAAATTGAAATAGATACTTTCCTATCATATTATTAACAGAAAAATAAGAATAACAACAATGATAGAGAGGGTAGTTGATGCTCCCTCTTTGTAGAGACCAAGATAAACATAAGAAGTTATGTTAAAGGTCTATTCTCTTGTTTTGGACATCCTCGTTTGCAATTTTTCTCCATTGTCTCTTTAAAAAATATAGCATTAGAGGAGGAGTCTCCATATGCTTGGGAAGGAGTTAGTGTTTTCCATGGTAGACCGTAGAACAAAAAAGTTCATTAGAGTAGTGACTAAAATTTTAGTGTTAAATATTTCTCAATAACATGTGTCAAATTTCTTATCCATAACATGTAGCTTTTCCCATATGGAATTTTGTTGTCTTCTCTTCTCAGCAATTTTCATAATAAATGCCTTTTGAGCCAATATAATTCGCCAAGTGTAAAAAATTTGGTGTCCTTGGTTCGAGAATAACTAGGATCGTGAATCTAATATTCAAATTCTTTCCACAGTTTCTCCCGAGGGAGATGTTGTCTTTTCCATTTGACTTTCTTCTCCATATTATCAATATCCCTTTTAGTATCCTCAAATAATTGAAGTGACCTTAATTGTGTCTAGCTAAGCTCTAGTCAATGAACTAGGATTCTTCAAGGAGCGGAGGGTTAAGGAGATAAGGGTGTTCCTTTGCAAGTGTTCATCGTATTGTGTATGGAATTATCAGCCTAGCTAACAAGTTTCATGATTGAAAATAGATTGTAACCCTAAGTGAACATAAGGTCACCCAAAATAGAGATGTAATTGAAGAACACAAAAAAGAAACAAAAGAAAAAACCACCTCATAATTATTGTTTGAGGACGAGTCAACCACAATAGAGATTTCATGAGGATGCTAGGATTTTAAAGGCAAGGTGATGATATGACAATTCCTAACCTAGCCCACCACTATCAATACGAGAATGTGACTGTCTCAATTAGAGAATACCTTGGATGTACGAAAGGCAAATGACTTGTGTGACCAACAAACATGATGATGCCTAGTACCGATAATAGAACCAATGTTACCAATCTAGCTCACAAAAAGATAGAAAAGATAGATCATCGACTTAGAAATTAGCCTCTTCGAGGGGGGAACCTCCTTTACATTACACAAATGAATGATTCTTGGATGATACAAATGACAATGCCTCCTTTCTATATATAGGAGTCTAAGCGGTCCCAATAAAATCAGAACCTACATAACAATAATATTGTAGGGGCACAACAATGACAATAGTGGGCTTCTATGGGGTACAATAATAACAACATGGGGATTATATGGGCACAACAATACAATAAGGGGGATGCACTAATAACAATAAGGGTTTACACTAGTAGTATAGGGACCTAACATGTCCCTCTCCTTCAAAAAGTGTTGTCCTCAACGCTTGAGTAGTTCTGGATGCTTCTATATAAAATTTTCATCCTCCCATGTGGAATCTTCAGTGGGTAAGTTCTTCCACTTGATAAGATATTATGAAATTGATCAATTTCATAGCTGTTGATTTCTTGTTTCTGTGACTGCTTCAGGTTCCAATATGATTTTTCCTTCTTTGTAGTTCTGGCAATATTGTTTGAACTAGGATATTTTGCAACTTTTGAATGAGTGCCCACACTTCTTCGTCATGTTCCATCCATCCTTTGCTTCATTTATCCAATCTAGTTGGATAGTATAAATGTCACAAAACAATGCTTCCACATCCTCATCCTTTATTGAGAGTGCATCTGCATCAACATTTTTCTTTCCTTTTTTGTAGATGATTTCAAAGTCATAACCCAACATCTTTGTGACCCATTTTTGTTGTTCTTCTGAAGATAATCTTTGTTCTAAAAAGTATTTAAGACTATCATGATCCGTTTTTACCTTGAAGTGTCTTCCCATTAGGTAAGTTCTGGAGGAACACTTCCTGGAATCAAATAAATAGCATGATCATGATCACGAATAGGTGGGAGGCCTTTGGAAGTCTCAAATACCTTGGAATGATTATCCAAGACTTTTTGGAGAGCTGGAGAAATATATGATTTCGATGTGGCAACCTCTAGCGAACATAATTGTGCAATTACACCTCGTTGTTCTTTCTTTAGAAGCTTTGTCATTCCATTAGAGTTGATTATTTTTCCCGGTTTCCATGTGATACCCCTTAATTCAACTTCATTTCCTTTTGAAAAAAAATTCATGAAAATTTCTTGAAAATTAAAAGCTATTGTACCCAAGGATTGTCGCCATTGGACTCCTAGTACATCATCAGCACCACCCATTGGAATGGAAAGAATTGGGCTATTCAATACATATTCTCCCATGTATAGCTTGATATTGTGGCACTTTCCAGAGAAATTTATGGTTCCTCCACTTGCAACCGTCACTTGACACTCTAGTGCTGGATATAGGAAGCAATTCAATTCCTTGGCTATCTTACAATGAATAAAATTATGGGTACTGCTCGAATCAATCAACACTATTACCTTTTCCTTCTTGATATGTTATTCTATCTTGATAGTTTGAGGAGTGGTAATTCTAGAAAATGCATTACAAGATATGGTCGGATTCATTTCTTCTTTCTCTAGGGTTATTTCCTGGTGTTTATCCTCTTCTTTTGACGTTTGTTGTTCCTTTTCTTCCTCCTCTTCACAATCTATGTAAAATAATTTATTCTCAGCACAATTATGAACTTTAGTGTATTTGCTATCACAACTATAACAAATCTCTTTTTATCCTTTTTCTTCTAATTATTGTGGTGTCAACTGTGTAGGTTGTGGAAGGCTAGTGGAAACAACACTTCCATCTTTATAGTTGTGAGTGGTAGGCTTCCTTGGTTGCCGTAATTTTGCTTTCCATTTTTCTTGCCAACCTGAACGCCTTCTACAGTGAATCGGGTTCCCAAAGACGAACCTCATGTTGAATGTTATCCTTTAAATGCCCTATAAAGACATCAATCCTCTGCTTCTCTAGAATATCATTTACCCTTATATTCAATTTTTGGAAGTCCTCAAGGTGCTCTACCATTGAACCCTTTTGTTAGTGATTTATCAATTGGCTAAAGAAGGTGTTGCTCTTTGTATCCTCATAATGTGCTATCATTTCGTCTGTAAAAACTGACCAAGTGACAATTTGTTTACAGGAGTAAAGTCATCGATACCATACAAACGGATTGGGTTCCAAATATAAAGTTGCAATGCGTACCTTTTGTGTGTTTTGCACATTATGGAGATTGAAATATTGTTCCATCTATAGTATCCATGTTACGGGATCCTTGCCATAAACTTCCTCATATCGATCTTTCGAATGTGGTGGGTCTTTATTCCAACGTTAGAGTCTATGAAATCATGATTAACATTTCTTTTGTCCTCATCATGAGTTTTCTCTACTAGATTTTCGCCATTAGGAAGCCTTTCTTGTAACAACTTTGTTAAACATTCCTTCAAACCTTCTACATATTTCTTCAAATCTTCAATGTTGTCATTCTTTGAATCATGATTAACATTTAATTTGTTCTCGTTCTGAGTTTCCTCTACTACCTTTTTGCCATTAGGAAACCTTTCTTGTAGCAACTTTGTCAAACCTTCCTTCCAACTTTCCATGTCCTTCTTCCAATCTTCAATGGTGTCTTTCATACCATCCATCTTAGATTCCATACCTTTCTTTGAACCATCCATCTTATCTTCCACACCTTTCTTTAAACCATCCATATTAGCTTATGTTACTTTTTTTGAGAGTGAAATTTGTTGCACTTGGTCTTGTAATTTTGATATATCATGTTGCATTTCTTCCTCTTCTTTATGAATCATGCTAGAGCTTTCAGGTTGCTTACTAGTTGTTTCCATTTTATTTATTCGAGGCATAAATTAATGATAGTTAGGCTTCACTATGCCCTTTGAATTCCTTCAAACTAATTTTTCAAACCAGACTTATGCAAAATTTAAAAAAACTGCACATTTTGTTTCACTTTGTAGGAGCTCGATATTAAATTTGATGTATCTCTGAAATT
The DNA here is from genome assembly GCA_000404065.3 of Pinus taeda. Classification (NCBI taxonomy): domain Eukaryota; kingdom Viridiplantae; phylum Streptophyta; class Pinopsida; order Pinales; family Pinaceae; genus Pinus; species Pinus taeda. The sequence continues at coordinate 127,658 of APFE031090807.1, read as the reverse complement.
TTGGATCTCCAAGGTCTACAATTGTGAACTGTGGTATCCCTTTGAGTCCTATTTCCAATGCCACCAGTCTAATCGAAATTGGATTTCCCAAGGAATCTTTATGCCCAATCTCCCAAGATGACCTGATTATACACTTTTTCAGTAAAGCGAACTTGTACGAAGTGCCACGTGTCATTGTTTCAACCTTACGACTTGAAAACAATGCTCAGAAAACTAACGCCTCTCCTCTTTCTGTAACTTCTTACGAAATTTCAATTTGATACTCAAAGAGAAAGTTATGACGATTTTCCCAAGATCACATGTTTGGGATGTAATTTAGGAGCCTACAAAAGTCCTAAATGTCTTGAACCATATCTCTGAAAATGTAGCGAAACAAGATAAAACATTCGGGCTTGAGCTTAATTACGATTTAAGCTCAAATGGGTTTTAATTTCAGTGCCTGAACCTTCATAGAAAAAAACCTATAGCAAAAATTCCATGATGACGATGGAATTCTGGAGCTTGCAAAAACCCTAACTTCCTCAAATCATATCTCCGAAAATATAGCGAGACAAAATCTGAAATTTAGACCCAAGGAACATCGAGATTTCAGCTCAAATGGGTTTTTTTTAGCTTTTGCAACATTGTAGAAAAAAAGTTATAATGAAAATTCCACGATGACCTATTTTGGAGCAGTGAAACCCTAGAATCCAAAGCTCTGATACCAAATGTTATGAATCCATCTCACAAAGAGATAGAAAAGATAGATCAACAACTTAGAAATCAACCCCTTCAAGGGGGCAACCTACTTTACATTACACAAATGAACAATTCTTGGATGATACAAGTGACAAGACCTCCTTTCTATATATAGGAGTCTAAGCGGTCCCAATACAATCAAAACCTACATAACAATAATATTGTAGGGGCACAACAATAACAATAATGAGCTTCTATGTGGTACAATAATAACAACATGGGGACTATATGGGCACAATAATACAATAAGGGGGATGCAGTAATAACAATAAGGGTTTACACTAGTAGTATAGGGACCTAAAAACCAACAAGAGCGAATGAGCTATGTTATGCAAGAAGAGATGGTAAACTAGTATTGGGGAAGGGAGAGTAGAAATTTTTTCTTTCCCAACTCCTATAACACCCTAGCCTTTAATCCCCCTTGAATATTGTATTAATTATGATAATGGGAGGGAAAATGTAAATGGGTGAAAAGGCCTAGAACAATTGTAATTTTATTTTAATAACAACCAAGGGAGACAAAAAATTAGCCCCAAGGGTTAGCTCAGTTGCATAAGTCCTAGTTGTTAAAGCACCTCTATTGTTGAAAGGTCATGAGTTCAATTATTTCGACACTCTCAAGTTCAGGCTCTGTGGTTGAGTCAACAAAAAGTGATCCTTTTTTTTATTTATATAGCTTAGGAGGTACTCCACAACCCTAGGTGTCGGGCTTGTGAGAATTTTGACCACAAAAGGGTTTTGTGGGTGAAGTACCCAAGCAATGGGTTTTGCACCCAAAGTTTTGGGTGCAAAACCAAGCATGATTTTGATGGTTTTCTCATTGTTGCAAGTGGATCAGCCTTAAAGGAGCTAAGGGGACCTAAGGAAACCATGGAGGGTTTGATCAAATGAGGAGTATTTTTTTATATATGATTTGGGCTAATGACTTTTTGTTCAAGTCAACTAGGCTTGAAAGGTGCCCTTTGGAGGGCTAGTCATTGAAGCAAGGGAAGATATAAATAAGAGTGAGGCAAGTCTCATTTTATCACAACATACAAGTTCAATACATCAATGAAGAAATATATCTAAGGTAATCGCACACATATAAAATACCTTTTCAAGTGAAGAAGAAGTCAAAGTTGTGGTCTCTATTGTGTTTGGACAGGGCCGAGTTTGGGCAGCTTGCTGGCTGAGTTGTCAAGACAGATTTTTGTGCATATGTAAGGTGGAATTTCTAAGTGAAAATGCCACAATTATTTTTGTGCGTGACGGGAGGGATGATCGCTAATTAGGGGTTGGTCTAAGGTCGCATTACCCTAGAACAATAGTGAGAAGAGGGGTCAAGTTATAATGCAAAATGACAAGGATAGTAGTGGAGGAATAACACGAGTTTTGGAGGATTATTATGCCAAGTTGGGGAAGCCCTTTAGTTGTTACATGAATCCCTAGTTATGGCTAAAAATCTTATATTACATTGTGCACAGGGTCAAGTATTTGTGGGAAGAAGAATACTTCAGTTTGAGGTATGCTTATTTTTCCATGTTGACGTTTTGCTAAGGGATGGTAGGTCAAGTTCAGACAATGTTGAAGTAGCCTATGTACAATTTTTTGGAGGGTTTTTAGTGGTTGATTGATGTGCCCTACTACAGTGGACACGGGAAATCTTGTCACTATTAAGATGGTAGGTTGTTTGGTCTCTAGTTCATTGGCCTCAAGGGTGGAGGATTGATGATCAGAGGGTTGGCCATCATGCCCTAGTTTAGTGAGTTGTGGGAGGTTAACATCAGAGATAAGAGGGAAACCTTCAAGCTTTAAGAGTAATGAGTATGGGGCAGCCACATCATTGATAGTGGGAAGTTTGTTAAAGACCCTATGTGATGGTGTCTTGGAGGAGAAAAGCATAGCTAGAGGCCAATTTGAAGACCTCATGTATAGCGAGCATTGGAGCAACGAAAGGACTATTAGGAGGTAGATTGGTGTGCCCTAGTTTAGTGAATGCAAGGATGCATTTCACTGATAAGAGGGAATTTTGACAAAGACCCTAAGAGTAGTGATTTCTAGAGGGAATTTTGAGCGGGCCAAAGTTTAGTCATCTTGGAGCAACCAAGTGTGGTTAATAGTAGAATATTGAAGAACTAGAGATGTAGTTGGATTGATTAGTAGATGGAGAGGAAAAGTACTTGCTAGATGTGTTAAATGTACGTGGAATGAAAGGGTTATGGAGCACTACATTACCAAGTAGGTTAAGTTTGTCATATTCATGGCAGATTGGTGGTCATAATTGTTGACACCAAGCCCTAGTTGTTTCCTTGTATCAAGGTTGTATGTAAGGGACATGATCCCTGGTACACAAGCCCTAAGACTGTTGTATTAAAGTTTGTAATATAACATGTAGTGGGTTAAAATTTGAAAATTATCATGTGCACTAGTTGATTCATTGTTGTGTATTTTTCGATGTGCAAAGTAGAAGTGTTGTGGCATGGAAGTGTGTTTGTGATCGTGATTTTAGACTCAAAAATAATTCTTGAGTGTCATGGAAAAATCAACATAGTATCAAAGATACTTTGAAGGGTCAGTCAATTAGAGTTTTCACAATAAAGTATCTCAAAGGGATTTGAGATTATTTATATCATGGAGAAGAAGGTTTAGTTGAGGACATGGAGATGTGGTCTTGACTAGCTAGGTGGTGAGATAGGCTGGGAGTTATCGTGGATAAGTGGAGAACCTAGTGAAAGATAGTTTTTTTGTGGCAAGTTAGAGATCATGAACTTCTGATTACTTGTCATGGATTGATTGGACTGCTTTTGGGATGCTTTGGAATGAACGAGTTGGCTCTATGTGAAGGACGAGGTGATGGTAGGCTAGTTTCTTTGTTGGGTTGTGATGTTACACATCCTAGAATGGAGCCATGTACATGTGTGGTGTTTAACCCAGGAGGATGAGATTGCTTGCAAGACTAGGTTGTGGTGGTGACGTGGCCTGTGTTCGACCACAACTCAGACTAACCTTGTAGGACACAAGTTTAGTAGCAACGTTAAATAGTAGAGGTTGTGGAGACTTAGAGGGATTTTATATTTAGGGGGATATGCCCTATGGAAGCTCAAATATTTAGGTTCTGGTGAGATTAGGCAAAGGCACTACCAAGATAGTGCGGTTAATTCTACAGGGCATGTTGCAGTGGTGAACACCAATGATTGGGATAGTGTCGTCAATGATGATGATGGTTACTTCCATGTAGTTGAAGTACCTCCCTTGCTAAGAGAAAGAGTTGATTTATATAGCTTGGGAGGTACTCCACAACCCTAGATGTTAGGATTCTAAGAAGTTTGACCACAAAATGGTTTTGTGGGAAAAGTACCCAAGTAGTGGATTTTACACCCAAAGTTGTGGGTGTGAAACCAAGCGTGATTTTGATCGTTTGTTCATTGTTGCAAGTGGAGTACCCTTAAAGGAGCTAAGGGGACCTAAGGCGACCATGGAGGGTTTGATCAAATGAGGAAAGATATTTTTTTATTTGTATGAGTTGGGCTAATGACATTTTGTTCAAGTCGATTAGGATTGAAAGGTGCCCTTTGGAGGCCTAGTCGTTGCACCAAGGGAAGATATAAATGATTGAGGAAAGTCTCATTTGATCAAACCATCTAAGTGAAATAAATAATTGGAGAAATATATCTAAGGTATTTGTAGGAATATAGGAGAATTTTCCAAGTGAAGAAGAAGTTGAAGCTGTGGTCTCTCCTATGTTTGGACAAGGTCGAGTTTGGATAGCTTACTAGTTGAGTTTGCAAGGCAAATTTATTTGCATATGTATGGTGGGATTTCTATGTGAATAGGCCAAAATTATTTATGTGCATGGCAGGAGGGTCGAGCCCTAATTAGGATCTGATCTAAGGTCACATTACCCTGGAACATCACTGAGAAGAGGAGTCGATTTATAGTGAAGAAGGACATGGACTGTAGTGGAGGAATGATACAAGTTTTGGAGGGTTATTAGGCCAATTTAGGAAGCCCTGTGGCTGTCATAGGAAGCCTTAGTTAGGGCTAAAAATCTCAAATTCCATTATGCATAGAGCTAAGTATTTATAGGAATAAGAAGACTTTAGTTTGAGGCATGTTTATCTTTCCAAGTTGATGTTTTACTAAGGGATAGTAGGTCCATTTTGGATAGTGTTAAAGTATCATATGTATAGTTTGTTGGAGGGTTGTTAGTGGTTGCTTGATGTGCCCTATTATAATGGAAAAGGGAAAGCTTGTCATTGTTAAGTGGGTTAGTTTTTTGGGCTCTAGTTCATTGACCTAAAGGGTTGAGGATTGATGATAAGAGGTATATTCATCATGCCCTAGCCCAGTGATTTGCAGGAGGTCAACATTAGAGATAACGGGGAAAACTCCAAACTCTAAGAGCAGTGATTATGGGGCATCCATATCAGTGCTAGTGGGGAGTTCGTTGAAGACCCTATGTGTTGGTGTCTTTGAGGAGCAAAGGACAACTAGTGGGAAGTTTAAATACCTCGTGTATAGTGAGCCTTGGATCAATGAAGGGACTGTTAGGAGGAATATTGGTGTGCCCCAGTTTAGTGAATGCAATAAGTCATATCAATGGTAAAATGGTAGTTTGACAAAGACCCTAAGAGTAGTGATTGCTAGTATGCAGTTTGAGTGGGCCTAATTTTATTCATTTTGGAGTAGCCACGTGTGGTTGATAGTGGCATATTGAACAATTGGATGTGCAATTGTAGTGATCAACGTATGGGGAGGCAAAGTACTCGCCAAATGTATTCCAGGTACGTGGACTGGAAATTCTACATCAATAAGTAGGTCATGTGTAACTTGTTCAAGGCATATTAGTGGTCATAGTTGTTGACACCAAGCCCTAGTTGTGTCCTTGTATCAGGGTTGTATGCAAAGGCCATGATCCCTAGTATGGGAGCCCCAAGACTGTTGTATTAAAGTTTGTAATATAACATGTAGGCAGTTAAAAGTTAAAAATTGTCCTAATTACTAGTTGATTCATTGTTGTGTATTTTTCACTATGTAAGTGTTGTGGCATTTAAGTGTGTTTACGATCATTATTTTAGACTCAAATCAAATTCTTGAGTGATGTGGAAAAGTCAACACCTTCTGGGTAGATCTTTCTAGTACAATTATTCTATGGACGTAGCAGTCACCAATCTCCAGGGACTATGAACCACATAAAGAAAAAGAAAAAAAAGTGAGGGAGATAGGAATAAGGAAAGTGTTCATGGGGGGTGTGTGGAAAAAAACAAGAGTATAAAAGAAAGATAGAGAGCCGAGGGGAGGCTCATGTGTAAACCAAAAAACCTTATGTGTGATTTTAGCTTTCCTAATTTCATGAGCAAGATCAATGATTGAGGTGGATAATGGTGGCCACCCACCTATTCCATGTGGACACCCACCATTGTTTCTTTCAGTTTTTCAGTTTCCTTAATTGTAGCATAATTTACTATTTTTGGTAGTTTTTCAGGCCTTGAACTTCCGAAGTTGTTTTAAGGCCCTAAACGACGCTTTTTTGGTAAAACAGGGAAACACAAGTCTTGGAATTTGACTATGTTTACAATAAAAAGTTGTAGTCTTCAAATAGATCTTTCTAATGAGGTATTGTGTGCTTCAAACGAAGATATTATGCCAAAGTTACAACCCTAGGAAGTTGATGTACCAATTTACCATAACAGGGCCCATAGTTATGGCGCTTCATCTCCTAGGTTTAGGTTTTTGGATGTTTAGGGTTTTCCATTGTTTAATAAATAGGCATTCGAGCCTCATTATAACATAGTTCATAGGCATGTAGCCGTCACATCTCTTCTCAGAGATAAGCTACCATCACCCGAGCTAGTTTATTTCCATTTATGTATGTAAGCATATTTAAATTCTTTGATATTAATGAAAAAGTGTTTTATTTTTGCTGCATCTCTGTGTATATGTGTATTTATGTATTTTGTTGCATTCTTGCATAAGTCCAGATCAATCGAGTTTTTATCTTAAGCTAGAGGGTCAATTGGAACTACTAAGGAATTTTTCTGATGTATATAAAAAAGCACCAAAGGGAGCCACCAAGGGACTATTGGCTTAGTGAAGGGCTCCCTTCACATTGTGCAATCCTAATGCTCCATATTACTGACAAATATTTTTGAGACCATGCATGAAAGCACCATAGGGAAGCAATAAGGGACTATTAATTTAGATAAAGACTCTCTTTGTGTTGTGCAAGCCCAATGTGGCCACAGTATGAACAAAAATAGGCCTTGTCTGAATAGGTTAAAATACCTCATCCTAATTATATGTGGATGAAGGATAATTGCCTTCATTCTTACACCATTGATATCCTGAGATATAATTTCCCTTTGGGGTGCTAGCTATGTAGAGCAACTGAGAAACCACCCATAACAACTAGGTATACTTTAGGCTTAGTGGGATTCTAAGAGAATTGATGAGTTTAACTTGATAAAGGAAAATAGCCTTCATGATTATAGTATGTAATGATGAGTGAGAACTTATCTCATGGCTTCTTGATCTAAATCAAAGGTGTCCAACTACAAAAAAGATTACAGTTTAGCTAAGCCTATTATAGGGTGGAATGTGGCTCGCCCTTCATCAGTTAAAGGAAATTAATGATATTGAGAAGATACGTGCCCTTGTGGATTTTAAATTTGTAATGTAAATCATGTTCATGAGACATAAATGATTATTGATGAAATGTGTATATCTATGTGCTTATCTATTAAATGGATATTATTATCTATGTGATGCTTGGTTATGATGTAGATTAGTAGTTCTAGTTGTAATGGATGTATAGTATTCATATGGATGTTATTCAATATTTAATGTGACTTTCATGATTATGGACAGGAATTAAATGGTTCACTTAAGCATGGGAGCAATAGACTTTTAGCCTTGGTTATGGTTAATGTCCATGGTTTTTTATTAGACAATATGGAGGAGCTCTAGGTCTATTAAAGTGATCAGATAGCCTTGTGGATGATGTGGACTTAGAAGCATGGGTAAGATCCTTGATTGTGAATGGGAGACTCAAGGGAAAATGATCTTATCAAAACATCTATTGGAAAGAATTAAAGAGTTCATAGAAAAAATCTAGAGCTGATGGAAGTCTACTAAAGAGTTTGAAGGCCTAGAATAAGGAAGTGAGTTGAAGGATTTTGGGTATCTTTAGGGTTATTGGGGACTCTTGAAATTTTAGAAGTCTTTGGGGTAGTCTATTTCCTTATTAAAACCTCTTCAAACCCTTAGGGATAGACTAAGAAATCCTCTTTGTAAGCATGCTTTTCCTTGGATAAATTTTAGGGACTAATTCCCCTTCAAATTTGGGCTATTTGGAAATTTGGGATTTGGTATTCCCTAGCCTTAGCCCCTAGTTGTATGGTACAACAAGGGGGGTTGTGACCAAGCAATCAACTAAAAGTGGCTAAGTTTAGAAGATCTAGAGCTGATTTTTCTATGATTGGGTATTGGGAGGGTGAGACCTAGTGATTAAGATTTCCCCCCAGTATCAAAGAAACTAAATACAATGTTAACATGGAAGGATATGGTGATGTGGCTAGTTGATAGAGTAATGGCTTGGTAAGCTAAAAAGGACTAGAATTTCCATATTCCTGATACCAAAGAAACTTAATACAATGTTGACATGGAAGGTTAATGTGGTGATGACATGGTGAGATAACAAGGACTATAACTACCACATGTTAGCCATGTGACAACTGACATGGTGACGTAACATGTCATGATGGCATGGCATCAAGGTACATCTTTAAAGATGCAACATGCTAACATAGTACGAATGCGACATGTTGATGCAGTAACATGATGTGGTAGGATGACATGGATTTGTAGTGTTGACATGACATTAAGGGGGCAACCAAGTGGAATCTGGATAGAAATGACATGGATGTCAGACGATTGAATATTGAGATATTGGCTAATTAGGTATCTTTGAATTTCTTCATTTTACGCCAATAATTTGGTGGCCCAATGGCTTGACTATTGACCTATTAGGAGAATAGGCATATGGATATCGAGACTCCAAGTTATCTACTATCAGGATGTTGGGTCGTTGAACTAAAAGAAATGTGCATTAAGTGTCCTAGGGGCCCCGGGGCCCAGTAACTTGGTGAATGGATAAGGCATATGATGGAAAGGTCGGGCTCCATCAACTGATGACCTGTTATTGGGTCGGATGGAGACCTAATAAACAAGTTCAAACTAGTGAAATCTTACTTGAGGACCGGTAGTTAATAAAGTAGCTAGCAGACTAGGAAAGTTGTTGTGGTTCCTTATATGGAATTGTGTGATAACGACATATGGGAAAAGGTGTTGGAATTATTGTGTGCATGGTTCCAGCTAGCTAATGTTGGCATTGGTTTGATGGTTGCAATTAGCTTATGTTGGCATTGATGTCAACCCTATGATGGTCTAGCTGATGCCATTAGAGAAATTTTGAGGTTTAAAATGGGCCTCCTAAGGAATATTATAAAATAATAGTATAAATAATAAAATAAGATTATATTACATCATCAAATTTTAGAGGGAAGAAAGAAAAACTACTTTTTCAATTTGTATTGTCAACTTATCTCCCTACGGTTTTACTCAAATTTCAAATGGGAGCACTCGTTGGATGCAAAATTTAATTCCTTATCCAAGGAGTACCATGTTACATACTTTCAATGGACCCTACTATAGGAAAAATGAGAAATACATGAAAAACCTGATTGCAATCATGTTTTTCATGTTTTTTCATTTTTCATGTAGCAGGGTTCATCAAACGTATGCAACATGTGTACTTCTTGGATGAAGAATTAAATTTCGCATCCAACCAAAGCGAGAAATACATGAAAAACATGATTACAATCATGTTTTTTCATGTAACAGGGTCCATCAAAAGTATGCAACATGGGTACTCCTTGGACGAGGAATTAAATTTCACATCCAATGAGTGCCCCCACTGGAAATTTGAGTAAAATCATAAGGGGGTAAGTTGAAAATATGAGTAGATTTTTTTTTTTAATCTTTTTACACTTTTACTCCAAAAATGGCATCGCCCATGGTTGACATTGTCATCTTGAATCCTGTTGGTTCTTGTAAATTTGATTTTGGTTGTGCATTTTTGTTTTGAGGCCCATTTTAGACCTCAAATTTTGTCTAATGATTGATGCCATCCTTGTAGCATAGTTGAGTTGGTTGAGTTGGGATTTGATATCAACTTGGTGTTAGTCTCATGATGCATTGGTGCCACACTCATGTTGAATAGATGATGGTCATGATGTGGTATGTGGCTGATGGTTGTTCATGTACTAGTGGTGTTCATGACCTAGTGAAAGAACCTACTGTAGGAATTGGAGGTTGACTTGTTGCAATAGTGTATTGCCTTATGATGATGATGTAGGGGTGCTACATGGTGTTATACAGGTTTTGCATCTTCTGCAGATGTTAAAGGTGAGAAGAGGAATTGTTGGCAGTAATGTTAATCCTTGTTTGTTGGCCTTTAAGTCAACTTGACAATGACACTTAGGAGACAAGTTTGATCCATTTGCAGAGTGTCAAAGGTTGTGACAAAGTTTTGGAGGCATGTACAGGAGCTGGAGAAGGTGACCAATTAGATGGTAGAGGTTATGAACTAAAGGTTTTTTGTTTTTCCTTATGCTCTTCCCCAAACGTTGGGAGATAGGCTCATGCGTGCGATTGGAAGGCTCCAAATGAAATTTAGCAGGCTCGTGAGTGCGGCTACAACCAAAATCTACTAGTTATGTGGATGTAGTTGAGGCTTAGAACGAAATGTTCTCTGCATTCCTCATGCACTTATGGAGTATTTTGATTTGTATGTTCGGGGAAGCTTCTAAATTAATGATATAAGGTCAAAATTGGTTGAGAAAGTCCTCCAATAAGTGTGAACACCTTAAGTGCAAAAGTAGTGGTGATAATGGTTGTATTTTTAAACTTTGTGCACTCTTGATCCTTGTCCAAAAGTATAATTCACCATGTATGTTTTATATTCTTCACTTTGGAGTTGATAATGGTTGATCAAGTGACTATATGAGAGATTAGGTGTACAAAAGTTGAAAAATGTTCGAGACCTAGTGGAGATTTTAGAGACACATGTATAAGTGCTAATGACAACAGAATGAATAGATCTAGTTGTTGAAGCAAAATATTGATGCAAAACTTTAGATTGCAGGTCAATGATGTAGAGAGTTATAACAGAGTTTGTTGGTAGAGATGGAGAACTTGGTATAGCTCCAAGTTTGCGACTCTCACATTGGTTTTGAAGGTGTTGTTGGTGCATTTGGAAGATATCAATTGTGTTTTATGTTGTTGATTATTATGCATAATTTATATTTTGGAGTGAGGGTTTGATGTTATGGATGAGTGTGAGATTTATTTTTTTCTGTCGGTGATAATATTTCTCAGTTTTTGTTGGATGGATTATGGCCACTATTTTCTTTAGTAAAGAGAATGTTGTTGTGGTATTTTTATATGATTTGTAGAGATTATTTATGTTGGAGATTGTATTGCATAGCTAAGTCTAGTTGAGCAGAGTGTCTTAAGATCCACTATGAAAATATATGAAACGAGGTCCTCATAGAATAGAGGAGCAATGACGTCATGAGAGTGGAGAAGTAATTCTGTAGAATTGGAGAAAGGAATAGTTTCTCCATCCAATCAAAGTTGGGTGATGATTGCTTATCGTGGTTGATTTCAACGGATGGTTGTTTATAGATCCATGTGAGAAAATAGTCTTTTGATATTATCAATAGAATCGAGTCTCCTGGCTAATGGCGGTTAGTTGATTGTATATGAGGTTGAGTCTCATAGCTAATGGGAGTCAACATATTTAATATCTAAAACACCATTGATTGACATAATAGAGATTCAAAGCAACAAATGTGGTATTTTTTCTTGGAGGGGTTTTCCACCATATATCTTCTGTCTCATGTGTGATGATGTGTTTGTGTGTTGATGTGTTTTGCATTGCTTCTCACATGATTTTTTTTTGGTTTAGCTACTTACGTGGTTATGTGCTCATGTGAAGTTTCAGTAGTTGATTTGGTATTATTTAATGATGATCCAAAATGGATCCTAGAAAACCCTCTAAGTCTTCAAAGTCTTCTAAAGATCAAAACTATTGCAAAAGAAGAACCTTTAAAAATGGTGGATTACACTACCAGGAGTGATAAACACAAGGAAACAATAGAAATAAGGCCTATCGGAGGTTAAAGGAATGACGCACAGGAGCCGTCGAATCTGGCCGATCAATGGTCCAGATCCGATCGGCATATCACAATCAGCAGTGGCAGGCGGAGTATATCAGAGCCTATCATATGAAAATTGCGATCATGATCAGCGCGGGTCAACGAGGACCGTTGATCAAGCGCACAGATCGACGGCCCAAGTTAACTCATGATATCGCAATCGGCAATTACAGAGGAGCGCTTACAAATGGCTTGAGGGTCTATGCGATTGCGATCAATCGCATCACAATATCACATCGGAGCTACACAAAGGAGCGAGGTTGATACAAATATGGCTTAGGCGATATTTTATATATTTTGAAATCCAGAAAATGGCATTTTCCTTTGTATTTCACATTTCCGCCAAATAAATGAATTACAAAGGAAATGTGCTCGATGCAATGAAATCGACCCTAAAAGTGTTTATGAATGCACATGTATAACATTTCAAGTCTGCCATAAAGCCATTTTGCAAGATTTTCAATGTTTTAATGTATTTTTCAAATACAAAGGGAAACCATGAAATGAGCGGGATTTCGGGCGGGCTGTAGGCGATAAGTGGTTTTGGCTGGACTTCGCCCGAGCCCATACACTAGCTGCCATGTGGCCAGGCACCAGAGAGAGAAAACCACCCTTTTTGGGTGGTTAACCCCCGTACGCATGAGCCACCCGAAATGGATCTCAACCGTTGGATCAAGATCACTCAGATCAATGGTGGATATGCAATAGAGATATGAGTATAGAGCAGATTTAACGATATTTGAAGTCTGATAAATGACAGCTTGGAGAATTTTCCTATGTTTTTAATGTATTTCTCTATGTAAGTAGAGAACGCTATTTTTGGGTATTTCAAAGGCTCGATGGTCCCTTCCATTGTAGAACAGGTGGCCACCATCCCTGAAGGTGTTATGCCATGATTGCTAACGCTCAGAAGGGGATTTGAGTGGACAGAGGCCAAGAGACATAGAGCCTGAGAAGGGGAAACAAACAAACAATGCCGATTGGCTTTAAAGCCACAGACTGACAGAGGACAGAGACAAGCAAGTTGAGACAATGAGAAAACGCAGATAGGGAGTGAGTCTGTGTACTAAGAGAGACTTGAGGGATTCAAGTAAACTCCTGTTATTTTGTATATATGTGTTGAGACTCAAATTGAGCTCACTTTTGTAAAACTCTGCTCTTGAAGACATAATAGAGAGGTCACCACTAAAGGCTAGACCAGGAGACGTAGCCCAGGAGTTTTGGGTGAACTCTATATTAAACTTGTTGTGTTTATATCTGTTTATCTATTATGTTTCTTTAACTGCTTCCTTATCTATGTTATTCGTAATCTTATCGATCCATTTCACTAAGTAATATAGGAAAATCCATGCACATGAGTCTGTAATACCTTAATATTAGTCTAATATCTCATTTTCAGATCAAGTGGTATCAGAGCTTTAGGTTTGCTAAGATTAGACAAGCTTGTGCTAGATTGTTGAATGCTAACTAGGTCATAGCTCAAAAGAGGAGAAGGAGAACTTATTGAGGCTAATCCAGAAATTAGAAGAGTCTATCCTAGGAGGAGGATGGTAGAACAAACCTCATCAGAATCAGACTCTCAATTCATGGACAGTTTCATGACCATGAGAGCCATGGTGGAAGAGATGTATCGAGAATTTAAGAAAGGCTGAGGTGAAAGCACTTCAGCATCTCAAACAGAAAAAGGAGCAGAGGAACCTCTTCTATTTTCCCATTCAGAAGGCAAAGGGAAAGATGAATATCCTCCTCCATCAACACCTCCTTCTAGCCCTGAAAATAAAAAGAAGAAAAGATATTTGATTAAATTAGATGTAAATTTTGGTTTTCCAATCTACGATGGAGAATTAAATGTAGAAAATCTAGATAACTGGATTAGACAGATTGATGTGTATTACAAGGTGCTGAACATCGATTCAGAAAGGAGAAAAATTCAGTTGGCTAGCCTTCGCCTTGGAGGAACTGCCCTAGTGTGGTGGAAAGGCAAGACACAAGCTGATTTGAAGAAGCATGGTAAAATTCTCTCTACTTGGAGTAAATTTGTTTCTGCCATTAAAAAACAATTCTATCCACTAGCTTATATGCAGCAAGCAACGATGAGTTGGCAAACTCTTCACCAATTAAAGGGGCAAAGTGTACAAAGCTATACCCAGGAATTTAGAAAAAGAGCTTTAATTCTAGGCATTTCTCTAGACTCACCTGAAACTTTGTTGAAGTATATAGGTGGTCTGCATAGCTATTTGAGGTACACCATTCTCATGTTTAACCCTACTAGCATAGATGAGGTATTAGTTTAGGCTACACATCTAGAGGCTAGAGGCAAGAATGTGAACCCAAAGATTGGGGGATCATCAAAGCCAACTGCAAGAAAGAACAAGGAAAACAGGAAGCAGAAATGGAAGGAGAGGAAGGCAAACACTGTACAAAAATACAAACCTTCATGCACTCACTGCAAGAAGAATGGACATGATGATGAACACTACTGGTCTTTGCATCTAGAGCTGAAACCAAAGAAGTTTGGTGGTAAGAAGAAGAAGACTGTTGTTGCTATTCAGAAAGACTTTGGGTCAGACTCAGGTGATGAAACAATAGTCACAGCCACAGTTATAAAAGGTAAAATTCTGAAGCATCTACAAGTAATTATGCACAATCTATTGATAATGAAGATAATGAGAGGAAAAGGCATGAGCTTTTTCATATTAGAGTTATTTCCAAGCACCAAAAGATTGATACTTTATTTGATAGTGGTTCATAAGTAAACTTGATTTCTGAAACAATTGTAAAGAAGTTGGGCTTACTAACAACACATCACAAGAAGCCATATCCATTAGGTTGGGTATGTGATAAAGCAAAGCTACAAGTGACTAGACAATGTAAACTTAGGTTTGGCTATTGGGCAACCTTTTGTAGATGAGGTTGAGTTAGATATAGTTCCCTTGGATAATGTGGTATTGTTTTAGGAAGCCCCTACTTGTATGATAGAAAAGCCATTTTCTATAGAACTGAAAATAAGTATCAACTCACAAAAGATGGAATAGAATATATTGTAAGAGCTCATCAACTCAAAAACAATTACACTCTCATTAACTCAGGGCAGACGAAAAGAATTGTAAATTCATGCAAGCAATTTTTATTAATGGTTGTAAAGGAAAAGAACCCTGATCAGACCAATATATTTGAAGGTTGTGATGATAAACAAAAAGCTGATTTAGATAAAGTTGTTTCAAAATATGATATCCTATTTCAAGAACCTAAAGGTCTACCACTCAAAAGGGAAATAGTACATGATATTCATTTGCAGCAAGATGATCCATTGCCTAACATCAGAATGTATAGGCTATCTGCTTTAGAGAATGCAAAGATCAAGAAGAAGGTACAAGAGCTACTCGATAAAGGGTTCATAAGACCAAGCACATCACCATGTGGATCTCCAATCATGTTGGTGAGAAAGAAATATGGTTTGTGGAGGATGTGCATTGATTACAGAGCATTGAATAAAATAACGATCAAGAATCGTTATCCTCTTCCTCGCATTGATGATCTATTACATCAACGGAAAGAAGTTGTTTACTTTTCCAAGTTGGACTTGCATAGTGGCTATCATCAGGTCAGAGTAGTAGAACAAGATGCATGGAAGGCTACTTTCAAAATAAAGCAAGGGTTGTATGAATGGTTGGTTATGCCTTTTGGCTTAACTAATGCTCCTACCAATTTCATGAGAGTTATGAATGATGTACTCCAACATTTTATTGATGATTTTATAATTATATATTTAGATGAAATTCTTGTTTTCAGTAAAACACGAGAAGAACATTTGAAGCATGTAAAGTAGACTCTAGATGTTTTGAAAAAGAATATCTCTATGTGAAGTTATCAAAATTTGAATTTGGCAAAACATCTCTAAATTATTTGGGTCATATTGTAAGGGGTGGTGAATTGAAGATAGACCCCTCTAAGGTTGAAGTCATTGTGAACTGGCCTAAACCCAAATCTGCTACAGAAGTTAGGAGTTTCCTAGGAGCAACACAATATTGGAGAAAGTTTATTGCTAACTTTTCCTTGATTGCATCTCCCTTACACACTTTGACATGATTGAACAAGGTATTTCAATGGGGAGGTAAATAGCAGAAAGCCTTCAACACCTTGAAAGAAAAAATTAGTACAACACCAATACTAGCATTGCTAGATCTCCAAAGACCATTTGAGATTGAAACAGATGCTAGTGACTATGCCATGGGAGCAGTGTTGATGCAACACGGTAAACCCATATGTTATCATTTTGAGACATTTACTTTTGCAGTAGTTAATTATCCCACATATGATAAAGAATTGTATGCATTAGTACAGAGTGTGAAAAAGTGGAAACATTACCTAATGGGCAAAGAAACAATTATACATACAGATCATTAACCACTTCAATATCTTCACTCACAAACTAAATTGCAGCAATCAAGACACTATAGGTGGATGGGTTTTCTACAATAGTTTCATCTTGTCATCAGATATAAGAAGGGCATACACAATAAGGTTGCAGTATGTTATCTAGACCAATCATAAATACATCCATTACACTTAAACAGAACTCAGTATTGCATGAAATCTACATTGAACAATATGCTCAAGATGTAGATTTTAAAGATGTATATGAAACTTTAAGTCATGGCAAACAAGTAGAAGAATTGGATTATCATATTAAGGACCAACTCTTATATCATTTGGGAAAGTTATGCATTCCTCAAACTGAAAGAGTTAACATAATCCGAGAAGCACATACTCCTCTAATATCAGGTCATTTTGGTGTAGTAAGACAGTTGCATCAGTTGCAAGGTTCTGTTATTGGTCAAAATGCATGAAACAAATTTCTAATATATTAAGGGTGTACCATGTGTGGCTAAAAGCAAGCCCAGTAATAGAAAATTAGGCTTGTACACTCCACTTCCAGTTCCTTCTCGTCCTTGGGAAAGTGTTTCCATGGACTTTGTTGGGGGACTGCCAAAATCTAGAAAAGGTCATGATTATTTATATGTTATTATGGACAGGTTCAACAAAATGTGTATTTTAATACCTTGTAATAAGCATATTACAACTAAACAAACAACAAAGTTGTTCTTTCAGCATGTATGGGTTCATTTTGGGCTACCCACTTCCATTGTATCTGATCGAGATTCCCAATTTGCTGGGAAGTTTTGGTCAAGTCTATGGGAGTTAATGGACACCATATTGAATAAGAACACAACATTTCATCCACAAACAGATGGTTAAACAGAGGTGGTCAATAGGACAGTGATCCAGTTGCTCAGGGGCTATTGCAGCAAGCATCCCAAGCTTTGGGATGAACATTTGTGTTATGTGCAACATGCTTACAACCATGCTAAGCACTCTTCTACACAAAGATCTCCTTCTGAGACTTGTTTTGGTTTTACACCAAGGTCTTCCTTGGATTTTGTCTTTAGTAAAGACATAGTAGTTGATGGACACAGTGATGTGGACAAAGAAACCAAGTTCATTGAATAGATCCAAGAAATTCACTAGGCAATGCAGGAACAACTAGAGAGAAGCCAGGCCAAGTATAAGGCAACGCATAATAAGCATTGAATTGAGCATAGCTTCCAAGTTGCTGATCAAGTCTGGCTATACATCAACAAAGATAGAATGCAAGGTGAAGATAAGAAGTTGAAGCCAATAAGGTATATTTCTTTCAAGGTACTTGAGAAAATTGGTGAGAACACTTTTCGCCTTGATTTTCCAGCTTATATGCATATCTATTCAGTCATTAATGTAGAGAACTTCAGACTGTATGAACCTTCATTGATTGAAGATCCTAAAGAGCAAGGTCAGTTGCCTTCTATTGATGATCTGTTCCCTGAATATCTCAATGAGTTGCAGTAAGATACAGTTCTGGACAGGAAAGTGAAAAATATGCGCAAAGGGGATGTTGAGTACTTGACAATTGGACTCAAAGGTTCAAAACCAAGCAGTACAAGATTGATAGAGATTGGACAAGTGAGGAAGCTGTATCCTCACTTGATTGATGCTTAAAACCCAATTTTTGGTGGTCCAAAAGCTTTTTCAATGGGAAGGCGTGATCCAAAATGGATCCTAGAAAACCCTTTAAGTCTTCAAAGTCTTCTAAAGATCAAAAATATCGCAAAAGAATAACCTTTAAAAATGGCAGATTACACTATCGGGAGTGAAAAACACAAGGAAACAACGGAAATAAGGCCTATCAGAGGTCAAAGGAAGGACACACAGGAGCCGTCGGATTTGGCCAATCAACGGTCCACATCCAATCGGCATATTGCAATTGGCAGTAGCAGGTAGAGGATATCTGAGCCTATCATATGAAAATTTTGATCACGATCAGTGTGGGTCAACGAGGACCGTCGATCAAGTGCGCAGATTGACGGCCCAGGTTAACTTGCGATATCGAATCAATGATTACAGAGGAGCGCTTACAAATGGCCCGGGGGTCTATGCGATATGCGATTGCGATTAATCGCATCGCAATATCGCATTGGAGCTACACAAAGGAGCAGAGCCGATACAAACATGGCTTGCAACAGCCGAACCCGATAGGGTTATAGGTGATATTTTATATATTTTGAAATCCGGAAAATGGCATTTTCCTTTGTATTTCACATTTTCACCAAATAAATGAATTACAAAGGAAATGTGCCCGATGTGATGAAACCAGACCCGAAAGGGTTTATGAATGCACATGTATAACATTTCAAGTCTGCCATAAAGCCATTTTGGGAGATTTTCATTGTTTTAATGTATTTTTGAAATACAAAGGAAAACCATGAAACGAGCGGGATTTTGGGTGGGCCATAGGCGGTAAGTGGTTTTGGCCAAACTCTGCCTAAGCCCATACACTGGCTGCCACGTGGCCAAGCACCGAAGAGAGAAAACCACCCTTTTTAGGCGGTTAAACCCCATACGCATGAGCCGCCCAAAATGGATCTCAACCGTTGGATCAAGATCACTCAAATCAATGGTGGATATGTGATGGCGATATACAGGTGGACCCGATAGGAGTATAGAGCAGATTTAAGGATATTTGAAGTCTGATAAACGACAGTTTGGCGAATTTTCCTGTGTTTTTAGTGTATTTCTCTATGTAAGTAGAGAACGCTACTTTTGGGGATTTCAAAGTCCTGATGGTCCCTTCTGTTGTAGAACAGGTGGCCACCTTCCCTGAAGACATTATGCCATGATTGCTAACGCTCAGAAGGGGATTCGAGTGGACAAAGGCTGGGAGCCAGAGAGCCCGAGAAGGGGAAATGAATAGGCAATGTCGATTGGCTTTAAAGCCACAGAATAACAGAGGGCAGGGACAAGCAGTGCTGAGACAGAGAGAAAATAGAGACAAAGAGCAAGTCTGTGTACTCAAAGAGACTTGAGGGATTCACGTAAACTCCTGTTGTTTTAATGTGTGTTGAGACTTAAATTGAGCTCACTTTTGTAAAACTCTGCTCTTGAAGACATAATAGAGAGGTCACCACTGAAGGCTAGACCAAGAGACGTAGCCCAAGAGTTTTGGGTGAACTCCATATTAAACTTGCTATGTTTGTGTGTGTTTATCTATTATGTTTCTTTAACTGCTTCCTTGTCTATGTTATTCGCAATCTTATCAATCCATTGCACTAAGTAATATAGGCAAATCCATGCACATGAGTCTGTAATACCTTAATATTAGTATAAGATCTCATTTTCAGATCAAATGAGTTGTTGTTTAATTTTTGCATGTTTCAGTAGAGAAGTTATAATTGGTAATAATTGATAATAAAACACACTACTGATTCACCCCCTTCTCAGTAGTGCTCAAGGTTTCCAACAATTGGTATCAGAGAAGGGCTTTTTTTGCTGCAGTTTGATCATTGGAGAGTAGATCTAGGGTTTGTTGGAGAAAAACTTGATTTTTTGTTTGTTTTTTTGTTTTTTTGTTTTCCGTTTTTGTTTGTTTGTTTGTTTGTTTTTGTTTGTTTCTTTTTTGTTTTTTGTTTTTTGTTTTGTTTTGTTTGTTTGTTTGTTTGTTTGTTTTTCTTTTTTTTCTTTTTTTTTTAGAATGACTTCTCAAGGAATGGTTATCCTCACTGTTGCAAATTTCAATGTATGGAATAAGAATGTTAAATATCAATTATTGTCTCGTGGATCAAACATTTGTACATGGTGTTAGAGTCGGTCTATTCAGCCCTCTGTCAGAGATCACAACCTCTTTTGTTGCATTTCATTTTAGGTGTCCCATTCAGCTCGATCACCTGCATTCCATTAGGAGCATTGATACTCTGACGGAAGGGTCTTGTCGCCATACTTCACTCATGTCATTCACCTGCTGGTTGATGTCTGTTTATTAAAAAAAATATATATAGCCTTCTTTTCATTAAAAATTTCAAAAGTTGTCTTTAGGGTTTCAGTGTCAAGTAGGTCTAAGGTTTCATTACGGTTTTGTCAATAAATACTTCAGAGTGTCCGATAATCACCAGCAATCCATGAGGACGTTTTATCGTCAATACATTTTGTTAATAAGTGTTTGAAAATGTGTTAGCCTTATTTGTACAAAAATCATGTAAATTTTGTTTTTGGTCATTGCAAATTCCTTCATCTGCACCCTAGTTTCTTTCCTTAGCCTAAGAAGCTCCGACACTTGCAAAGACAAGCCAAGCTCAGGTCATTTCGCTCATTACAAAGTGAAAAAGTAGTGAAAAAGGTCCAAAACAGAAGTGGAAATAAAAGTTATTTGCAAAACATTATGAAAATGGGTTTTTGGAAAAATTAATTTGAAAAGCCAATGTATAAAAGATGTATCCAAGTTTTGAAATTTCATTTGCATGCCAAGAACAAAGAGGAGCCAACTCAACGCAATTTTTGTGAACAAGTGAAAAATTGGGTGAAATTGGAAGAAAACTAGCCGGCGCTGCGCACTAGGCAGTAGGTGTGGCGCACTGGTGAGGCGCAGCGCATTGGGCCTTAGAACCCAGTGCAAAATAACACGGCCATGACGCACTGGGAAGGCAGGTGCATACAACTGAGTGGCCCGAAATGTTCCAGAACATTCTCCAATTGCCAAAACCGCGTAAATTCTCTTGGTTTCAAGTAGGTTGAGCTCCACTTTTGCTATTCATCCATCCAAGTTTAAGGTTTATATTATGATGATTGATGTAGTGAATGCCTAAACAAATAATCAAACCCTACCATGTCAAAATCCTCAACATGAAGATTGTTGCCTAGGGTTTAACAATTTACTTGCTATGAAGTCTATCCTCTTTCCATCATTCCCTTATTTCCCCCCATTCCATTTCTCCCTTATTTTCATCATTCCTATGTTTCCCTACCCCCTAAAATCATTAAACCCCTATCCCAAATTCTCTGTCCCAAATTCTCAAATCTAAAACCCCTCAAACCCTCTTATATTTCCCTAACAAAATATGTCCCAATAGTCCCTAATACCTCACTATTTTCCTCCCTCCTAACAGTCCCTTGTTTCACTATTTTCCCCTTGGTGGCAGAGGTTAAGCACATCACTAAAGGGCAGTCCAAAACAGTTTCATTCACCAGCATCTATGTCTCCAAGGCAATTTGTATAGTAGCAGTTATGTCATCCGATCATTCATATGATTATGAAGTGGAGACCCAAAGTGGCTCACCCATGGAGGGACATGCACCCCGGAGGCCTCATAAAGGTGGCTGACATATTAGAGAAGAACCAACCACCCTTATTGAATTGCAGGCTTGCCCTCTTGCCATCTCTTGTTTCCAGTTTCAGTCATGTTATGAGTTTTGTGAGAAGGTTGCTAATGTTCAATTTCATCATGAGTTGGCTCGCTTGTTTGTAGTGCATTTACATGGTGATCAAGTTACTTTGGCTGGTTTCACCTTCACACTTACACCAGAATCTATCTCACTAGCAATCAGCATACCTAACATTGGAGAGCCATGGAACAAGAGGCAGAAGATTGACCGACAGCATTATGAGCCATATATTAAACCCGGTTTCTTGAGGTAGCTCAAGAGAGTGTTTCCTTTCCGATATCTCAAAGATGAATATGCTCCACTAATGAAATTAATCATGAAGTATTTCAGTTGTGAAGGTCGTTTCTCCCGATTATATGCTTATCACATCAGGTTGCTCATGCATTTCACACAGGTACGGATGATGAACATTCCTTATTTCATATGCCGAAACATAGAAAGGATGACCATCCTTGTGTAGCACAAGACCCCTCAGCAGCAGTTCAATACTATTTGCCATTTTGCTCTCATCAAAATTTTGGTGGTTCATCAGCTTGGATTACAGGGCATCACTTGGGATGATTTCATCTCCCGTGAGTTTTTCAGAGCTTCACAGGGACCTTCAGAGGCTGGGCATGAGACAGGTGGACCTTCTCATCAACATGAAGGCCATGATCCACACACTGCTACTATACCAGTTTTAATTACTTATCAGAAGGGCACCAGGCAGTTGTTCGTGGCAGCAAAACAAGTGTTATCTCCACCCGGTGTGGAAGGGGCCTCGCTTTCAACATCAACACAATAGGTACAGGACAGAGGCAAGAGGCCAATGCAGGACGAGGGGCCTTTAGGTGAGTGGGACTTTATTCTTGTTCAGGATGACGATACAGACATGGGCTCGCAAAGTGCACATATTAGAGAGATCATCCAGGAGCAGCAGACAAAGATCAAAGCCTTGCCCCTCAACTTGGAGAGGGCTAAGTGGGCTATGAAATACTTGGAGCAGAGGAACAAACAGCTTGAAGATCAACAAGCAATCATGGAGTTACAAAACATCTAAGAGAATTGTCAAGCTGCGCAAAGGAGGAGGATTGAATTCACTTCATTGGAGCAACAGATTAATGATGATCGGGAGTCTTGGCTTGAGAGAGTTAATATCCACTTGGAGAGACTGCTGGACAAGGCCAATAGGGACAAATCATTGTTGAGACACATGGCTTTCCACTACATGGCACAGAACAAGGTTTGCAAGGCACGAATAAGGAATCTGAAGGCAAAATTGAAGAAGGCAACAAAGAAGCAAAAGAGGAAAAAGGAGCATGATCATCTTCAGATATTGGCTGAAGCCTCTTTAGCCCAGCATGACACTTGATAGAGAAGGTCCAGCCCAAATTTCAAGAAATTTGGAGCAATTTTTTGCATTTTGGAAATTTTTTGCACTAAAAAACAGGTTGTGCCTCCCTATGCGTTGCGCCACGTGGCGCGCGCTTTTGCTAGAGAGCTCCAAATCACAAAAGATTTGCATTTCTGGAATTTTCATGAAAAATTATGGTTTCATGTTCATGGCCAAGAAATTTGGGCAAGTTTTGGGCCCTCAAAGAGGTCAAAAACACTAAAAAAATGACCTCACTGCCCCTGTTTTGACACACAGGAAGCAGTCTTGGGAGATTGGATATTTGCAGGGGCAAATGGACACCAAATCCAAAAATTCTACTTGGGTTGGAAAGTAGACAGGCAAGGCTTTCCAACGATCTATCATGAGCTCAATTTGGACTTCTGGAAGGGCCTCAAAATCAGCTCCAAAGTTGCACAGCACATAGATATTTTGGGCGCGATGCATAAAGAATTTTGGTATATATTTCACTCTTCAGCTCAGAATTTCGGCCAGTTTTGACTAGTTTCACTTTTTGATGTTACTCTTGATCCAACTTGATGTAATTTCATGAACATGATGTAATTTTGGCACATTTTTACTTGTTTTAGTAGATTCATTCACCAAAAGGTGAAATGTGAGTGAATGAATCAGTTTCCTAGCATATAGAGGCAAGTTGTTTCTTTGCCTATTTTTCAGCTCCTTGTTTAGATATGGTTGAAATAGCTCCTATAATGATGAGCTCGACCCCTAGAGGCATGGGAAGGAGTTAGGCTTGTCTATATCATGTAATTTCTCAGTCATTTTCAGGGTTGGACACTTGGGATTGCTTGGCACTTCATTGTACATTCATTTTCAGCATTTTTGGCAAAGGAAAGACCAGGGTTTTGCAGTGCTTGTTGGGATCCATGTGGCTCTGTGTTTTGATGGTGTTTTTCTCTATGTATTTTTAAGTTCACTGATGTTTATGTGTATCATTTTCCCTCCTCTTTTATTCTGAAATTAAACAAATTACTGATTAAGGTAGAATTCATTGGATTGTTGTGCTCTGCCTTGAAATTTTGTTTAATTTTCAATGTTTTCATATGTTTGAGGAGGACTCTTGAGACCCTCTTTCCCTCCTTAGCTCCTAACTAATCTGATCCATCCATTAATTCAATCTAAAGCATCAAAACGATTGACTTCCTTGCCCCAATCGAAACTCTGCAAAGAACTAGGCCTCATCCCTGGACCCAAATTTGCCTTTCCCTTTTTCCAACAAAAAACCCCCAAAAAATCAAATCAAATCCTTGCACTTCATACCTAGCCTAAAATTAGTTTTTATTTCAATCATCTCAAGCCCCATCAATTATCTTTTGCTGAGATTGACCCGGAGAGAGCCCTCTCCTGTCCTCGTAGGGCTAGCTATGAGGCTGAGCTTGGTTTGATGTGGACCTAGAAGCTTACCTTTTCAGCCTGAGGTAAATCTAGGCTCTAACAACTGGTATGTGAAGTATGTGACAAGGATCCAATTGCACCAAAAATTTTATAGTAGGATGCTCAAGCTAGATGCATAATCTACTGGAATATCCACGATAATGATTTGAAGGAACTAGTAGGTTTGAAATATGCTAAAGAAATGTGGGATGGACTAGAGTCCATGTTTGGAGATGGTAGCAACATTAATAAAGAGGACAAGAAGAAGGGCCTTCAAAATAAGAAGCTCAGCCACAAGAGTCTCATATTCCTAGTGTAAGTGGTTCAATCAATAATGTGCAGAAATCACAAGATCAAGAACCAAAGGTACTGTAGAAAAATGAATCCAAAGGTATAAATGTCAATGATTTTATTTTGAGGTACAATTTTGAGGATTCATATTTTGATCATGTTTCATTATCTAGTGAAGATGAGGATAATGTTAAGGTTCTTAGAGATAATATTAGTATACTAACAGTTGCATGCAAGGATCAAGAAAAACTATTGCAAATCTATGATGATAAGGAGGCCAATCTCAAGGAGGATATCACTACCTTAAGAACACAGTCGGTAGATTTGAAGAGAAATGAAGAAATTTTATACAACAAACAAAAGGAGAAAAGGGATTATGTTGAAGCACTTGAAGTTGTAAATGCTAAGTTGAGAAAGTAGCTTGAAGAAAAAGACCAAGACCTAAAGCAAGTGAAGAGCTCAGTAGATTTTGACAATTTATTTTAGATCCATAGATAACCATTGGATAGATCTGGTCTTGGATTTCAAAAGGGTGACTCCAATTTGCAAGTAGTAAAAAAAATGAAGAAGAATGAAAGAAGCATGTAGCAAACAATACGCAACAAGGGTGGTAACCAAGGAAACAAGAAGAAAACCTAACAGTAGCAGAAAATAAAACCTCAAGGAGCACCTACATTTAGAAAATCCTTTGCTTTAAGAGAGGATCATGACAAATATGTAAGATTTCAAAGGAATCAAAGTTTTTTCATTCCTTTGATAAGCAAGGTAGAGTGTTACAGCTGTCACAAGTTTGGACATGCTGCAACTAACTACCTGAGAAAAATGTATATATTTAATCAACAAATATTCCAGCAATATCAACAACCACAAAGATTGGCCATTATGTATAATTGTTCTTTTTATGTTTATTGTTACTCATGTAATCTGTTTGGCCATAAGGCGACTGATTAAGATCTAATCAATGGAGGAGAAGAGCATTGCATATAAGGTATAGATATGGCATGAGAAACATGAGATTTGATCCTCTTGCTTCACATATTGGCCATATGGAGTGCTATATATGCCATAATTTTGGCCATATGGCAAAAGACTACATGCTGCCCTGTTATTCAAGGAAAAACTGGCAAGTAGTAGAAACTGAGTGGAGGTAGTAGAAACATATTGGAGATAGCACAAAACCAGTGAAGGAAGAAAAGAAGTAGCCAAAGACTACGTGGAGAAATAAGGATTAACAATTCTTCAAATAATGAAGGGAAACCTCCTCTGCAGTCCATGGTTACATCATGCATATATTTAGATGATTGCAAAGTTCATGAGAAGCATATAACCTCAGGGGGAGTGTACAATAGAAGTATGGAAGCTTAATGAGTATGATTTTTAGCAGCAATTATAATGAGTTCATTTGAGCCTCATGCGCATTTTTAGATCAACAGGATCAACCTGCCAATTGGAGTTATATTGAGCTCAGGGAGAGCTATGCATGGTATGAGTTTTGTATATATTTTGTGAAATTCTATTCATTGTTTTTCATTCAGTTTTTTGCAACGGTTATACACATGTTTTCCTGAGTGAAATTGGTACATTTCTTAGCCATATATATGTTTTTGGTCTCTACTGACAGTTGGTTGAAAAGTTGTACAACCATGCATAGAATGAGATTATTGGTACACAATGTATAGAGGTGTCTTGAGACATGGACCCAGCAGGTGTAGGCTATTATATGCAGTTTATTAAAACCATGTATTTACCATTATTTCATCATTTCACATTAGTTGAGTGTCCAGTCATTAGTAAGTTAAGTTTTTATGGTGATATACTTGTTATGGAGGAGTCTTATGAGTCATTTTGCAACCACATGTATGGGCTAATGTTGATGTAACAATCATGATGTGTCATGTATTTGAGTAATTGGTCCATAGGAGATGATCATAGTAGCCATGTATTTATTGATATATCCATGTAAAATGCTTAAGAAGCCATGTACTTTTATTGTATTATCTTTGGGTCATCTAGTCATGAGTCATGAGGTCTGTAATAGTCATGTATGAGGTTACATGTTGCTGCTACAACCATGTATTTATCAATGTATATGTCATTCAGTCATGATCATGTGGAGTCTATGTCCATATGGTGCTTCTATTTGTGGCAAGGAAGCATTGTTTGCAGTGAAAGCGGTTCATTGCAAGTTGGAGCTGATTTTGGAGACGGCATATGTTCAGGGGGAGAATTATATGTTCCTATTTACTTTAGCCATCCATTGTTGGCATTATGATCTACTTGGAGGTGTTCATGGTGTGTCTCATGCTATGCTTTGATTGTTGGGGTTCTTGCCCTCATGTTATGAGTAGAAAAGTTGATGATGGGCATTGATGTTGTTTGTATGAGGAGTGTTGGTTGATGCTTGATGTTCAAACTGTTGCATACTGTGTGATGTTTCACATTGATGTTGCTTATGATTGCTAGTGCATATTTTTGTTGTTGTTAGAGGTTGTTTGGTTTGTCATGTTTCTTTGAATGATGATTGGTCTATTTGTTGCTTATTGTTGATGTGGAGAGTAAGGTTATTGGTTTATATGCATTACTTAAACCATGTAGAGATTAGTTGCTCCAGTGCACATGTTTGTTTTCTTGCTGCCTTATCACATGGAGTTAACCATTTTTCGTTGATGTCAAACGGAGAGTGTTAGAAGAGATGATGGTTTGGAGATTTCGTGGTTACCATTAGTGCCAAAAGGGGAGGTTGTTCATATTATTATGTTCATGGTTCCAACAAGTTGATGTTGGCATTGGTTTCATGATGATAGCTAGATTGCGTTGGCATTTATGTCAACCCTATGATGGTATAGATGATGCATTGATGCCATCATTGTAGCATGGTTGAGTTGGCATTTGAAATCAACCTGGTGTTGATCTCACGATGCATTGATGCCACACTCATGATGATCAAATGATGGCAGTGATGTGATATGCGGTTAATGGTTGTTTATGTACTAGTGGTGTTCTTGACCTAGTGCAAGAATTGGAGGTTGACTTGTTACAACAATGTATTTCCTTATGGTGATGATGTAGGGGTGCTACAAAGTGTTGCAGAGATGTTGCAACTTGTGTAGATGTTAGAGGTGAGGAGAGGACTTGTTGGTAGTCATGTCAACCTTGTTTGTTGGCCTTTAGATCAACTTGACAATGACACTTAGGAGACAAGTTTCATACATTTGTAGAGGTGTCAAAGGTTATGACAAAGGATTGGAGGCATGTATATGATTTGGAGAAGGTGATCAATCAGATGGCAAAGGTTCTAAGATGAGGTTTTGTTGTTTTTCCTTATGCTCTGCCCCAACTGCTATGAGAGCAGCTCATGCGTGCAATTGGAAGGCTTTAATCAAAATTCGACAAGCTTGTGAGTGTGGCTACAACCACAATATGCTATTTTTGTGGATGCAGTTGAGGTTTAGAATGAAATTTTCTATGCATTCCTCGTGCTCCTTTAGATTATTTCAACTTGTATGTTCGAGGAACCTTCTAAATTAGAGGACACTTGGAATTTCATACATAATTAATTATTTTTACTAATCCAAATTTTTTATTCTTCACCCACCTATGTGTCGCCCTCTCACAAAATTTCTCCAAAATTATTTGCTTAAATTTTAAATCAAAAATAATATTTTTCCTCACCCGAACAAGACTCCCTATTTCTTCTCCTACTTGTCTCTTGATCCCCCTTTTCTACTCCTTAATTTGTGTTCATTACTAAAGTCAATTGTAAGATATGGTCCCTTAAATACCTCCTAATTTAACTCATGTTTCCTCTTAGATGGATATTCTTATGTTGGCTCTTGCCACATGGAGGTTCTCTATATTTCTCAAATTTTAATATAATAATCTTTATTTTAATTCACCACTCTCTTGTCTTAATGAAGTTTAGGATTTTTTTTTTATAATTAACTCTATGTCCCTCTTCCCCCTTTATACCTAATTAAATTACTTAGGTACATTATCTACCTAATATTTTCAACATGGGAAGGGTAGAGTTCTCAAGGTACAATATTTTTATTTATTCCTATTCTCCCTTTACCCCAGGTTTTATTCTTTATTTAATTGCCTTGGTTCTAACCTCATTTACCACTTGATGTGAATTTGTAGGAATTTCATATCTTTATTATATTTATTAGTTTCTTTTTAATGTCAAGGGTGTCGAGTTAGTCATGTCCTTCAAGAACTTCCCTTCGAAGTTCCAAGGGTGCCACTCCTAACAATTTATTTGTGATTCCAAAGGTGCCAAGTTGGTCATGCCCTTCAAGAACTTCCCTCAAAGTTCCAAGGGTGCCACGCCTAATAATTTATTTGTGATGCCAAGGGTTCCAAGTTAGTTATTCCCTTCAAGAAATTCCCTTGAAGTTCCAAGGGTGCCACGTCACTTGCCCTTCAAGCATCCAATGGCTACGAGGGGAAATTCTAGGTGCAATCACTAAGACTATTATCATTAATCATGTTTCCTGCTATAGTGAGACTAATGGTGTTGGGGATCAAGGAATCCTCCTTGATGTGTGCCCCCTAGTCAAATCCTCATGAGCGACCCAATTTGGGACCTTCCCCCATGACATTGTGCTCTTCAAGGTGAAGGTGTTCTAACCCTTCTAACCCAAGTCACATGGGAGTGCTAGCGGGTGAAATTGAGGACACTGTCCCACCCTTCCCATGCAGTTTCATCCATTTTTACAACTCCATCACCCATGTGTGAGTCATTCAACCAAGCAACTAACCTATGCTTGTAGCCATTAACATGTCATTAGAATTTATAGCAGATTTAAACTAAACTTTAAAATTTCAAAGACGAAATATATTTCCATCAAACTAGATGTCATCAACTCATCACATGTCAGTGCATTTGGTGGTTTCCTGCCATACTCGATAATCATGAGTGACAAGGTTTCATAGTGTTATTCATTGTCATAATAGTACCATCAATATGACATAATCATCCATATCGATGTTCATTGTGAACTAGGACTAATGTAAGTAACCAATATAATGAATGCATCCATCACAACTATCATCATTGTAATATCATTAGAAAACATACATATCCATCAAATCTATCATCATCATAACATGAGTAGAAAACATACATTACCATCAAAGCTATCATCATCATAACATTAACTAGGAAGATAAACATAACCAACACATCCACTAATAATAGTGTCAAGTATCTGGATCCTCGACCTGAGGTCCTCAAAGGATAATGTATCAAGGATCAGGGTCCATCAAGCAGAGCAGGGAACTACATTGTCATTTCCAAACAAGATAATTGAATTGCGACCCAATTGTAACAACAATTATTCAATAATGTTGAATTTAATGACTATTATATACAATACGTGTATGAAACTAGTTGCACAAAGGAAGTTGAGCAAATTGGTTGTGACGAAGGAGTTGTGCGGATGTGGTTATTCATATGAAGCGATGCAAAGAATAAATGAATTTCATAAGGGGTGTTAAACCACATCAATTAATAACAATTTTGAATTTCAATAAATGACCAAAGGGCGTTATTGAGTGAAGTAGCTATACAAAGGAAGTTGTACGAATGTGGTTGTTCATGTGCGAAGGTGGTAATGATATTACATATTTTTTATCAGAGCATATGCATGAGTGCGCAACTTTGTTCGAGTGCGAAAAGTGAGTGCAGAAAAGTTCAAAGCTGACATAGAATGTCGAACAATCAACTTCTCTGCACTCAATATCATGAGTAGCGATATTTTAAAATTAAAATATTATCAAAAATATAAGAATAAACAATGTTATTGCGAACGAAAAATATGGATTATGTTTTAATACTAAAATATTAGCAATCAAAGCCTTCAATGTGAAGTGCAGAGATCCACACAATGAAGGATTGAAAGCTTCCTCCGCACAATGAACTTTCTCCGCACTTCCACACATCTGCCAAGTTTCATAAACATAACCATAAACAAATCTTTTTCTCAATGAAATGCAGAAGTGCAGAGATCTACAAAACAAAACTGTGTCCACACAATGGACTTCCTGCACACCTCCACACAATAGCCTAAACAAAGAGATATTTGGAAATACAAACATAAGCATTATTTACAATTAAAATAGTGCCTATAATATCATGTATGTCAACTACTTACTAAAATATTAGCAATAAAACCTTTAATGAAAACATATTTATCAATTAATATCAACTTATAATGTCAATGGCTGACCGAAAAGCGTTATTGAGTACGGAAGTGCAGAAAGCTTCATGCAAAGAGAATCAATTAAATAGAAATATTACGCAATATTTACAATTAAAATATTATCAATAATGTAAGCATAAACAGTGTTATTGTGAACAACTAATATGGATTGTGTTTTAATACTAAAATATTAGCAATAAAATCCTTTAGTGTGGAGATCCGCACAATGAAAGCTTGACAACTTCTTCTGTACAATTAACTTTCTCCACACTTCCACCCATCCCATAACAAAGCTTCTACTCAATGAAATACAATTTTGTACATAATTTTGTGTGCACTCTGCACAACCTTTACTCAATTGACTACTAATATCTATCAAAGATCAATATCTCCAAAGTGCAGTTCGAGCAAAAAGGAATATGGAGATATGCATTATTTATAGCTAAAATGTTAGCAATAATATTAGCAAATCCTTTAGTGCGAAGATCCGCACAAAGAAAGCATAGGCTCCACACAATGGACTTGTTGCTTACTTCCACACAAGAACCAAAGATGAGCATTATTTACAATTAAAATATTACCAATAATATTGTATACATTAACCACTTACTAAAATATTAGCAATAAAATCCTTTAATACGAACATATTTATCAATTAATAAAAATTTCCAATGGTCCTCTTAGGGTAGCTCAATTGGAAATGGTTGTGGAAATGAAGTCTCACCGAACCGGAAGCCTTGGGTTCAAATCTTATGCTATCACCCCCCCCCTCCCCCCCACCCGATCGGGGTGAGAAGTTGGACATGATGAAGATGTAGTCGTACCAAGATTACAAAAACAAAGTCTGCTTGGGGTACCTTAATTAGCAATGGCCATGGAAATGAAGTCTCACCAAACTTGAATTCTTGGGTTCAAATCTTGTGTTATCCCCCCCAATCGGAGTGAAAATTTGGACATGATGAAGATGTATTCCTACCAATCTTACAAAAATAAAAATAAAAACTTTCAATGTCAATGGCTAACTGGAAGGTGTTATTGTGTACGGATGTAGCTATCTGTGAAAGCAGCGAGATCTTTCACTGTATGGAAATATTCATGCAAAGAGAATCAATTAAATACACTCTACACAACCTTTACTTAATTGACTATTGATATCTATAAAATATCGTGATCTCCAAAGGACTCTTTGAGCAAAAGGGAATACAAAAATATGTATTATTCATAACTAAAATATTACTAATAATATTAGCAATAAAATCCTTTAGTGTGAAAGCTAAAAACTCTTGTACGCTGCCGCTCAGGACCGGAGCCTTGGCCTGTGCACGCCCTCTGAGATTGCAACCCCCTTCTGGCGTTGCGGCTGCCTGGGCCTTAGCCTCCCTCCATGGCCCTCCCGAAATCTCCTCGGGATGAAATAGATCCTCAAAAGGCCTTCTCAACAAATTTCAAAAGTGCAGTTCTAGGGCGTTGAGGAGGGAGGGATAAGTTCAACTGCCTCCAACCCTGCCTCACATGCCGGCATTATCTCTGGCCGAAAAAGGTCTCATAGGTCAATTTACAGGCCTTTGGCCCTCTCCAAGAACAGTTCAAAGATGGGTTGAATGAAACTATTCAGACAAAATCCAAGGGAAAATATCAATTAGGTTTTGTAGAAAAGGGTATTATACATTCCATTTCGAATCCAAAGAGGATAAGGATTTAATATTCAGAAATGGGCCGTATTTCATGGACTCCAGGGGCCTCTACCTCAACAAATGGAGCCCAGATTTTGACCCCGAACTGGATGTTCCCAGTACTGTTCCGGTTTGGGTTCGTCTCCCTCACCTCCCTCTCCATTGCTGGGGAGATGAGTCTGTTCGGGCCATTGGGAATGTTGTAGGAAAATATATTGATCGTAGCGAGCCGAAGGACAACATGCAAGCTTGTGCAAGGATCTGTGTCGAAGTGGATCTAGGCAAAGGACTGCCTGAAGCAATAAAGATGAAAGTGGACGAATGGAGCCATGTCTAGCAACTGGACTATGAGCAGATACCATTTAAATGTAAGGTATGTCACAAATACGGACATTTTGCTAATAGATGTTCTAAACTTGTTGATGTAGAGAGTGACGAGCAAGAATGCCATTGGGAAACAGTCAAAAAGAAGAAGTCTTCCCCTTCATCCAAGCCTCCCCTGGAGTCTGATACCCCTAGACCCTCTACTCCACGTCCTTCTTCTTCCTCCTCTTCTCCATCTGTCCCCCTCCCGCCTGATCCACCCCTCCCCCCTCTTCTAACCCCTTTCTTGTCCTCTCTACCCTTGAGTCTCCTCCAGGAGATCCCTCCTTGCCCCCCTTAGTCCCATCTAAGCCTTTTAATCCCCACCCTTCCCAGATCATCTCATCGCAAGCCTACCTTGATCCCTCTCTATCCAGAATAACCAGAATCTCTTTGAAAGAACATGGAACATCCAGCGACATTTACAAAAAACCGAGACCTGGTAGAAAATCAGCCAAGCAACATAGGGATGAGAACGCCCAGAAAGACATAGCCATGGGAACGCAAACACCAATAGAATCTTTCATTCTGGGGCATCAAGAGAAAGAGACATGTCACAAATATCAAGAGAGGCGAGCACCTCTCCGCATGCCCAATACCCAATGATGAAAATATTATCTTGGAACAACAGGGGTTTAGGGCACCCCTCCAAAGTTGCTACCCTCAGAGACCTAACTCACAATGAAAAGCCAGATATTATGTTGATACAGGAGACAAAACAAGCCCAGCATGAAATGAGAAGAATAATAGATCAGCAGAAACAATATATAGGATGCATTAGTGACTCAAGAGGAGCCTCCGGAGGAATTGTCACCATCTGGGACAATAGTAAATGGAACTGCACTTCAACAAATCTCCACCAGCATTGGATCAGAACCGCTCTGGACAACAGAATAGGCAACCATACAGTAATTATTTATAATGTTTATGTCCCCAACCATTACAGAGAAAAGGAAATCTGTTGGGATGATCTAAAGGCAAGTATCGATGGGGAGCTAAATTCAAACATCATAGTAGTAGGCGACTTCAATCTAGTCTTGCATGCCAATGAAAAAGGGGAGGATGTTTCACTCCAGATCCCTTTAGAGGTCAACTGGAGGCTATCACTCAAGAACATGAATTAGTTGATGTTGTTCCTAAAAATCATAGGTACACTTGGAGTAACTGTAGGATTGGCATCGGCAATATAAGGGAGAGGCTTGACAGAGTTTTAGTCAATATCTCGCACCTAGGATATGCCAACATCCTCAATACCTCAGCATCTAATCACTACCCTATTACTCTCACTCTGGAAACTCATTGCCCCCTCGGGCCTATCCTATTTAAATACAGCCCCCTTTGGAATTGGATTCCAGTATTCAGATAAATTGTTCAAAAGGCTTGGAGCCAGCATGTAGAAGGTTCACCAGGCTTCATCTGGGAAACTAAATTAAAAAGAACCAAATAGGTGATAAAGGAATGGGCCAAAGAGACAAGGAACCTGAGGAGGTTAAAAATAAAATCAAGAGTGATCTAGAGAGTGTCCAATTAAGGATTGAAGAACATGGCCTATTTCAGCAAAACAAGGAGCAAGAAAGCGCTCTCTATACACAGCTGAGCCACATAAATAGGGAGGAAGAAACCAAATGGCGTTTAAAATCTAGGCAATTATGGCTCCAAGGAGGAGACAAAAATATAGCCTATTTTCACAAACAGGCCACTGCTCGAAAGCTTAGGAACAATGTAAGCTCAATCTTGGATAATGAAGGAAATTTGCACAGCACCCAAGAGACCATTAGAAAGGCCACCTCCAAGCATTACAGAGATCTCTTAACTGAAACCAAAGGAGAAGAGGATTATACTGATTTGCTCCAACACTCACCAAAAGGAATCACTAAGGAGATGAATGACAGTCTAAACAAGGAAATTGAAGAAGAGGAAATCAGAAGAGCGATTTGGAATCTGCATCCTGATAAGGCGCCTGGGCTTGACGGATTTCCCATTCGCTTCTAAAGGGTGTTCTGGGGTCTAATAAAAAAGGACCTGATTAAGATGATCAGATGGATGCAGAGAAAGGGTAAAATAGGGGGGTTCACCAATGCCACCTTTCTTGCCATCATACCCAAAGAAAACCGACCCACTTCCTTCTCCAGATTCCGAACCATCTCCCTCTGCAACTATTCCTATAAAATTCTGTCCAAAATTCTAGCCTCTCACCTTAAACCCCTCCTTCCCTCTTTAATCTCTGAAAATCAAGGAGGTTTCTTGCCTAATAGGCAAATCACTAATTCCATTCTTCTAGTACAAGAAGCCATACATTTGAGCCTCTCCAAGAAGGAAAAAGGGTTCATCCTCAAGCTTGACCTAGCCAATGCCTTTAAAAGAGTTAGGTACTCCTTCCTTATAGTTGTCCTAAAAAAGATGGGATTCGAGTTGCCCTTCATTAATCTTATAGCTTCTTGCATATCTGAGCCCTGGATTTCCCCCCTGATCAATGGCAAACCAGGTGAAGCATTTCAATCTTCCCGGGGTCTTAGACAGGGTAGCCCCCTCTCCCCCTATCTCTTTATCCTCATGGCGGAATCCTTCAGTCAAGCTCTAGATCATAACAGGAGAGTGGGCCTCATCACTGGAATCAAATTCGGGAATGGAGCCAAGAACATCAATCACTCACAGTTTGCTGATGATACCTTGTTAATTGGAGGAGCTTCCACCACAATAGCAAGGAGGTTCAAGAAACTCCTTGACCAATTTATGGGGTATTTTGGAGGCTTGGTCAACCAGCTTAAAAGCTGTATATATGGATGGAACACTTCAAATCAGGTTATTCACAGTATCGCAAATATATTTGGTGTCTCTTGCAATCTGGATTGGCCCCATTTCTCTTACCTGGACATGCCAGTGAGCCTAGGTCCTTTGAAGGCTGGAACCTGGGATGGAATCATTGACAAGGTGAAGTGAAAGGTGCAGCAATGGGGATCACTGTGACTCAACCCAGCAGGCTGCCTTATCCTTCTCAAGTCAGGTATCACTTCTCTCCCCCTTTACCGTTTCTCTCTTTACCAAGCTCCTGCTACCTTTCACCACAAAATGGAAGTTGTTCTCCACCACTTCCTATGGCAAGGAGGGAAGAACGACAAAAGCAAGTTTAATTTAGCCAGCTAGAAACATGTCATTCAAACCCAAGATAGAGGAGGTCTCGGTATTAGGTCGCCTAAGTTCTTAAATCTAGCCTTTGGTGGGAAAATTGCATGGAGGCTTATAACAGGTCCCTCTTCGTGGTAGAAAAGGGTGCTGGAGACCAAATACCTAAACTTCCCCAGGCAACAACTTCTTAACTCTGATATTCCTAACAAAGACTCCTCTAAAATATGGCAGCTATGCAAAAAATCCATCCCACTCATGATTCAAAATACTTCTAAAGTTCCTGTGGGGGGAGCTAGTATCAACATTGGAACAGATAAAATCCTGGGGCAACAACCTACAAACATGCATGAAGAAACCATATCCATCCTTAATTTCTTCAACAACAGGGATATATACCATCTGGACCAAATCTCCAACTGGGATCCCCAATTTCACATCTGGATAGGGTGGTCCTTCTCGGAAATACCCAGCGAACTTAATCCTAGCCTATGCTATCTGCAGACTCTCCTTCACAGTAAAGCTCCCATTAAGAAGAATGAGAGGGATGGTTTTCGTTGGGATTTAACCGGAACAAATTACACAGTCAAAGCAGGCCACCAATATCTCTGCAACAGCACATTTCCCATGACTTTATGGAACCACTAGAAAATGGTTTGGAAGTCAGAGGCGCTTCCAAAAATAAAAATTTTCATATGGCTTCTGCTGAAAGGAAAAATATTAACAGCAGAGAATTTGAAAAAGAGAGGCATCAATGGCCCATCTAGATGTCCCAACTGCTACAACGCCGAAGAAACAATGCACCATCTCTTTGTAGATTGCCCCTTTGCTGTTGATTGTTGGAAAAGTTTGTCTTTCACTGGTAATTTACCTTGGAACTCTCAGCATTCCATAGCTGAAGCGATTCACATCTAGAAAAAAAGTTGCCCCTGGAAAGAAAAAAGAAGCAACCTGGTGAAGAGAGTATGGAATACTCTCCCTTATACCTTGCTATGGTGAATATGGCTAGCATGAAATCGGAAAATATTCGAAAACAAGAGCTCAGCTACAAGAATAATTTGTAACAAGGCCAAAAATCTCGCCCTGGAAACTATCTCAATCAAAACTTCAAGCAAGACAGGTGCAACAATGTATAGTGTGGAAGAGCGATATTATATTAGTTACATTTTGGACAAAAATTACAACGCTCAGAAAGGTAGCATGGTGAATGAACAACACAGTCAGGAAACTAACTCCTGGAAAATAATATTAAAAGAGGAGGAGTTTGTCAACTAGATACAAAAATGCAATAGCTTCTATATTTTTTTCAATGGGGCATCTAAATCGAATCCAGGAACCGCCGGAGCAGGGGGACTGATCATCAACGCTAATGGGGAATGCATCCTACATTACGAATGGGGTCTAGGGAAGGTTTCGAACAACAGAGCGGAAGCGTTAGCCCTGTTTCAGGGACTAACTTAGCTAAGAAAATTGGGAATAAAATCGGCAAGGATTTTTGGAGATTCTTCTGTTGTCATCCACCTCATGGTTCACCAGAAAGAATCGCCCAATACCCTTCTCCAGCAAGTCATCAGGCGAAATCAATTGCTGCATCAGACAATGGATAATTTGCAGTATTATCATATCCTTCGTAATCTCAACAAGCAGGCTAACGAACATGCTAATAGGGCGTGTGAAAGGACAGTAGGTAGCTTGTGTTGCAACGCTGAGGAGATCCATCAGCCCTTGCCATGATCCAAATCAAGCCATTCTGCACCAAATCGGACAGTACTGACAGAAAGGATTGGAATCAGACCTATCAAGCCTTCAACAAGATCACTATCCACATAGGGACATGGCACAGATATTATCCTCTCAAAATTCTTCACAATCTCAATAATCCCACCGGTTTCTATCTTTTCAATCCTGTTCCTCGGGCTTACCTGGACAGTTATCTAACCTTCCCGTGCCTCTCACTAGATTCCCTCTCATTCCTCGTGTCTGGCTCTCATCCCTCTCGCCTCCCCTTATATCTTCCCTCCCTCCTCCTTTTTCCTGCACTCTACCTCCCGATTGCTCCACTCTGTGTCTTATCTCGTCTATTCATCCCCGCCTTTGTATCCTGGTGGAACTCTGCCTCCCGCGTTGTAGACCAAATCCTCAAGCAGCTTTCTTCATGTTGGGTTGTTTCCCAGTCCTCCTCACCTGCCTTTGTATCCTGGAAGATCTCTACTCCCCGCGTTGTTGACTGAATCCTTAGGCAGCCCCTCTTCGCTCCCATCTGCCCTCTAATTTCCCCTTCCTCAGCATCTGCAATGGCTCGCAATGAGGATTTCTTGCACTGCTTGGACCTGCAAGCTGAGATGGAAGAATCAGAGCCCAACAAAATGTTTTAGACAATCAACAGAGGATTTTGGAAGCAAGAATCGATGACGAGAACCGCATCATCAATGACAAGTACCGAGCAGAAATTGATCTCTTCTTGCACAGTGTCTCTTCTCTTCATGAACAGTTCAATCATTTGTCAAACAGGTGCAGGCATGTGAAAGAGTCCATAACGATTCTGAAATACATGATGGACAAACACAACAACGCAGCCCCAAGCTCCTCAAGTGCCAAGAAAATAGATGGGGATGAAAAGCCATAGGAATCTACTGCAAGGCACATTAGTCATATAAACATAGATTAGAAATGTTTTGCAAATGTCAGTTTCTGCTGCTCAAGTATGTAAGAGTTTACTGTAGTTTAGAAGTCCTTAAAGACAGAACAAGTAGGAGTAGGATCAATGGGAGATATATGTTTTGTAACTCCACTGAT
The DNA here is from genome assembly GCA_000404065.3 of Pinus taeda. NCBI lineage: Eukaryota > Viridiplantae > Streptophyta > Pinopsida > Pinales > Pinaceae > Pinus > Pinus taeda. Next base: position 88,696 of record APFE031090807.1, on the reverse strand, counting down.
CCTGGCTGTCCTCAGCACTCAATATACCTCAGGAGTCCTGACTCTCCTCTTTTTTTCAGTTATTAATACAACAATCGACTTTGTTAAAAAAAAAAAAATCCTTTAGTGTGAAGTGTGGAGATCCACACAAGGAAAGCTTTCTCTACACAATGGAATTCTTGCATATTTTTGTACAAGATCCTAAACAAAGAGATATTTAGAAATACAAAGATAAACATTATTGCCATTACCTATTAATATTTTTAATAAATTAATGAAATAATATCATTATTTAAATATTTTTTTCAAAAACTAGCCGTTTAATATAGCCATTACTTAATAATATTTGTTTTTAATATATTAATAAATTAATATTATAATTTAAACATTATTCTTCAAATATAGCCATTACTTGAAATTATGTCTCTACATTGCTCTCTATCTAAGCCTTTGCCATGGTCTGTGTCTTCATTTGGTCCTGATGATGAACCACACTTGTTGGTTCGAAACGCATTGGCCAAAACATTCTCTCATGTGATTTCTACTGAAAGACTTTGTTTAATTCATTATGGATCACAAAAGCTTGAATACAGGAATTAAAATATTGCCAATAAGATCGTATATGTCAACTTCTTACTAAAATATTAGCAATAAAATCCTTTAATGCAAACATATTTATTAGCTATTAACAACCTCCAATGTCAATGGTTGGCTAAAGGCATTATTGAGTATGGAAGTAGCTATCTAGGGAAGTGACTAGATCTTTCACTGTGCAGAAAGCTTCATGTAAAGAGAATCAATTAAATAGCAGTAGAGACAGGGACTATGCTGCATCATAGCTATTAATCTTGTTAGTTATAATTTATTTTTATATATTTATGTTTATTACATTATCTTCCCCTTCAGAAATGCTTTCTCCTTCAAGCATATTTATGAAAGGTTTCATGTCTTTGATAAGGCTATTAATGTATTTGCATGATTCTTTATCCTTAACGTTGTCATAATTGATGATACAAGATGATATGAATTTCTAAGTGCTAAGCAAAATTGTCAAATTATAAAAGGATTTAACCATTTTTATTCAATTTTTTCTGCAACATTATACTTATAAGATTCCCAAGATGAATGGTTGTTATGAGGCTCAATTGTATTAACATCAATATTTTATGGAAAATAGGTGAAATTGTTTTCATTCTAAGTAATGTTGATACATTGACTGGTTAATGTAGTTAATTTTATTGTTAGGATGTTGATAAGGTGTCTTTTTAGGATAACGTTTCTTTATCATGCTTGTAATATTTTTTCAATTTACTTTTGCTACTATACCTTCTTCATGCACTAGTATTTCTTTGTTGATCATTAAAAAAAAAATTGTGGGTATACTTGGAATTTCCATCATTTGTACTTCAACATCCATTTTAGGATCCTCCTTAAGGGTGTGATGAGGGGTTGAAGTGCCCAGATTAGAATAATAATAGTGGAGGCAATTCAATATAAGGTGGACTGGGTCCACTATGTTATTGAATAAGACCCACTATGGCAATTAGTAATGAATAAATGTAATGAGGCTACATTAAAGAAGGTCCTCTAGGTTGTTAGGAGTTTGTCACGATTAAAATTCTCTTGATAATTATAATAAGGATGGAGGAATCCTTATGATATGTGTGGCAGAATATTATGGTTGAACTTAGCTCATTAGGAGGTTGCTCCCTCGAAGAGGAAAGTGAACAACAATGAATTCCTCTCAAAAAATGATCACTTGCAAGGTGTTACCCTAACTTAAGGATTTTATATTAATGAAGGGTGGAGAATTTATATATTTTCATTTGATATTTTGTATGTGATTGTATTCTTAGATATTGGGAACTTAATAATTGGTATCAAATAACCTTCCTTGGACATTTTTAGAAATAAATATTTTTTCCTTTTTTTATAGATATTTTGCAAGAAAAAATCAGAGCCACACCATTTGAATAAATTATGATATATTTCTAGGATGAATCTGTGGAAACAAGTTGCATATCTGAATTCCTCATGGAAAATCACATAATTTAGAAAAAAATGTTTTGATTAGAGTTTCGAAGGCCAAGATATCATTGATTTAAAATAAACTATTTCCAGGGTTTTTCATGATGATTGTGTGGAATGGAGAGTTCATAACTTTTGACATGGGCCTCCTATTACCACTGAACCATAACAATTGGATAGAGGATTTTTAGCGATTTGATTTGATATATTTAATGTTGTACTTTCAATCAATATTGAGTATGCTACAACCATTGCAATTTTCTTCCTCTAATCATAATGGACATGGATGTGTTAAGGTCATTATTTTTTATTATCTAGGATTGGTATCTGAGAATCAAAGAGATATATGAAAATATATCTAAATGTTAGGAGACTTGTCTTCTTGGGTCCACATACATTTACATTAGGGAATAATAAGATCAATAAATATATACCTCGTATGATCTCAAGGATGCTTGTATTGATTGGTATCTGGATAATTGTTAGTTTTGGGATGAAAACTACTTTCATCTTCTATTTGATGCATCTACTCTGCCTTATACATAGAATATTATGGAGAGGCACCAACAGTTGGTCATGGATACAAGATTTTAGTTTTCTTATTCCCTGATTGTAGTGTGTGATGTGGAAAATTTCTCATATATGGACGTATCTATATAATCAGATCCACATGACCAAGGTAGAAATTTAGAGCACCATTCTCAATTGGAAATTTATTTAAGGTATCTTCCAAAGGGAGTCAACATCAACATTTAGATATGGTACCTAGGTTTACAACAACACGTATTGGACTAATTCAACAGGTGACTAGCACATGTCCATAGGCCTTGACTCTTTAGCCTACTTTAACATTAGAATACGCATTCATCCATGGGACCCTAGTATATGGCTATTGTACCTTCTCATAATAAGCATTGAAAAAAACACTTTTCCAATGGGGTAGAATGTTGAGATCCTCCCTAGGGGTGTAATGAGTGGCCAAAGGGCACATAGTAAAATAACAATAATGAAAGGAATTCACTATAAGGTGGACTAGCTTCACCCACAGGGGCTTCTCTGGGAGAGAAATATCATATTACATGCATTCATATTGGGGGATATATACTGAGGAAAAAATGACATAACATATTGGGGATATATAGGGGGTAAAGGGTTTTTATATTTGTAGGTGTAAAAAATGGAGCTTAAAGTTAATGAAAAAATATAAAGGGGTATAAAAAATGTTAATGAAAAAATGGATACCTATAATATATTGTGAAAGTAGGGGTTTCTTAAATTGGGAGGGTGTATTGGGTTCTTAAATTGGGAAGGGGTATTGGGTTCATATTGGTAGGGGGTTAAATATATTATTTTTAAAGGTATTTTTCAATATGTAGTCAAATTAGGGGTATTATTTCGTATGCCACGAAGCACGTGATATGTCAGAGGTTCATTGAGTGAAGCCCCGTGGCTTCACCATATTATTAAATAAGGCTCACTATGGTAGTTAGTTGTGAATAAATGTAATGGGCCTTATTAAAGAAGGTCATCTAGGTATTTATAGGTTTTCTATGGATATATTTCTCTTGATAATTATAATAAGGATGGAGAACTCCTTATGAGATATGTGTGGAAGAAAATTGTATTTGAACTTGCTCATTATTAGTTGCCCCCTCAAAGTGGCAAGTGAATAGGCATAGATTTCTTCCTAAAAAAGATCAATTATAAGGCATTATCCTATCTTAAGGGTCCTATATTAACAAAGACTGGATATTTTCTATATTTTTATTAGACATTTTGTATGTGATTACATATCTATATCTATACACAAACACACACACGTTTCCTTTTTGTTGATTTTTTACAAGAAAAAAATTAAGGCCATGTCATTTAAAGAAGTTAAGGTATCTTTCTAGGATGAATTTGCAAAAACAAGTTGTAGATTTCGATTCCTCATAGAAAATCACCCAAAAAAAAAAAAACTCAATCATAGTTTGGGATGACCATGTGGACTTCAAAGATCATAACTTTTGACAAGGGTATCCAATTTCCGTTAGCACAAAACCATTGGATAGATTATTTACATACATTTGATTTGACATATTATAAGTTTTAATTTCAATCAATATTGACTACACTCCATCCCAAATCCTTATGGACATGCATGTGCTAAGGTCGTTATTTTTTTTAATCTAGGATTAATCTTCGAAAATTAAAGAGATACATGAAAATATTGTTACCTGTTAGGATCCCTATCTTCTTGGGCCCACATACATTGACATCAAAGAGGAATATATTGAATAATGGTATGCTTGGTATGATCTCAAGGATGCTTGTATTTATTAGTATCTAGATAGTTGTCATTTATGGGATGACAACTACTTTTTCTTCTATTTGGTGTATCACCTTCTATAGAGAATATAATGGAGGGATGTCAACAATTGGACATGGATACAAGTTTTTATTTTGTTTAATCCCTAGTTATAATGTGTTATGTGGAAAAATTCTTAGATATAGATGGATTTATATACTCAAATCCACATTATCATGGTAGACACTTCGAACACCATTTTCAGTCAGCTATTGACTTTAGGAATCTTCCAAGGGAATTCAACATCAACACTTGGAGATGAGATCAATGTTTATAGTGGAACTTATTGGAATACTTCAACATGGTAGCTAACATGTGTCCATGCAACCTTGGTTCTATAGTGTACTTCAACATCACAATTCACATCCATCCATGGGACCCTAGCATATGGTTGTGCCTTCTTACGATAAAGTTGAGGGAAATGATTTTTTAAGGTGGGTAGAACGTTGGGATCCTCTTTAGGGGTGTATTGGGTTTTTTGGGGGGGGGGTTGTGGGTGGGTGTGGGGGGCTGAAAATCCCATAGTAGAGTAATAATAGTGGAGGTCAATCAATACAATTTGTATTATGTCCACTATATTACTAAATAAGTCTCAATATGGTAGTTAGTAGTGAATAAACATAATGGTGCCTCATTAAAGAAGGTTCACTAAATAGTTAGGAGTTTCTTATAATTAGACTTCTCTTGATAATTATAAATAAAGTTTTATAATTCCTTACGAGATATGTGTGGAATAATATTCTAGTTGAACTTAGCTCATTAGGAGGTTTCCCTCTCAAAAAGGAAAAAGTGATAAAAAAAAATGGATTACTTCTAAAAACCATGAATCATAAGGTGCTATCATACCTCAAGGGTTTGAATTTAATAGAGAGAGGATCATTTTTGTTATTATTAGATATTTGTATGTGATTATATTATTTGATCTTGTGTGCTAAAAAATTCAATGGTGTCCTTCAACTGAATTCACACCTTCTTTGATTTGTGATGTAGATTGGAACTATATTTGTTCCTTTCTCCACAACTTGAAACTTTACAATTTATGACTTCTCTACTTCAATGGTATCAATCATTTATTTATACCAATTAATGGTTCCTTGATAGTAAGTTGCTTTAATGTTTCTTGTTGTGACTTCTTTCCACCTTTTAACTTTGTAATACATGTGATCCAATTTTCATTATGATTCTAAAAGTAAGAAAATTATTTGTTTATCTACAAAAAAAATATCAAATTATTTTTGCATCTTTGGTATTGACCACTTATTCCCTGAAGGATCACTTTTGAGATATCTTTAAGATATTTTAATGATAGTACTATTAAATCTAACTTTATTGTGATGTATTGAAATGTCATTCTCTTCTTTTTATTCTTCTAGGAAAACATTAAAAAAAATTCTCCATGGTTAAGATGAAGGTACCCAATTTTTCAAAGTACATTAAATTGAGAAATATGTCCATCTCTTTTTTATACATAATTGAACATTAAATTGATATATGTTATTTATATTCATCAATTCTTACTTACAAGTCCTTAATTTTAAATTATATTTATCTTAAAATTAATATTAACTCTAAAAAATAACAATTTAATCATTTTCTTTAGAACGCCCATATTTATATCAAACACCATAAATTAAAATCGATTTATTTTATTTATTTTATTTTATTATATATTAATATATTAGATTTACATTTTTAAAACCATTAAATTACTTTTGAAACTCTTAAATACTTTATGTCGGCACTAATGAATATAGCATTTTTTTCGACTTAAAGTACCTTTATTTCATTTTATCACTTTTCTTATTTTATAATTATATATATATATATTATATATATAGATATTCTTTTATATGTTTTCCTCTTTTAATACAACCTTTCAAGATAAATACATGAGCATCACTTTTCACCAAATGGATTTAGATAATAAGTTATAGTGAGATATTATTTTATATGCTTTATGGATTATTAATGTAAGGTAATTTTTGTGATTTTTCTCTACAACTGCTATGATTGGAAAAAGACAATTTCTTTACCTCTTGACTCAAGAATTTGAGGGGTCACCAATTTCCAAGAATTTGAGGGGTATTTTGAAAGCATAACAAAAATTTTGTGTGCTTTATGGATTGTGATGGGTTAGAATTAATAGTGGTTGTGTTATGGAAGGTGGCACAACAATTGAATGGTACGATGGTAGCTATAGATAACACGATGGTTGCTATTAGTATAATTACGACTACTATATGATGAATGTATGTCTGGTTGTTAGCGGCTATTGTATGAATATGATGGTTAGAGGGCTCAATATTTCCTTCAAATATTTTTTATTTCTTTGGATCGGTATTTCTTTTGGGAGTTGTCTATAATGCGATTTTTTGGACATTCCTGTGGTGGAATCTGGCGGAAGAAATTGAGGTTAAATCTTGATTTGTTGCAGTTAAAATGGTTTTTTAACTGCATATTTGGATTCAGAACCCTGGAAAACTCTTGGGACGCTTTGATTGTGCAGAAACTAGCTATCAAACTTGGGATTCCAATAATTTGCTGCCGGATTTTGACCGGAAAAAGCCACCAGAAAAGCTTTCAAAAAATCGCGTTAAAGACAACTGCTTTCTTTTGATGGGTAGTGAGCAATTGAATGGAAATATAACAAGCTTTTTCTTTTTCTTTTTTCCTTTTCTGGTTTCTTGTAATTTGATATGTGACTATTTTTAACATTGAAAGATTTTTTTATATGACTTAGAATTTAAGTTTTTCAATTATTGGGCCATGATATTATTTGTTTTTTATATCTATGGTGTTATATGTTTTATATAATAGGTTTGTAGATATTTTGGGAGTAGATTATCTTTTTTGGATTTATTTTTATTTTTCTTTATAGTGTAGTAGTTTCTTTTAACAAAATTTTTAGATTTTTAGTGGCCAAAAGTTTAATTGTGATTAATAATTTGAAGAAATCATAGAAACTCTAATGGATAATGTGTAACAAATGGTTAGAGCTAAAACACAAAGCTTTAATACTAAATGTCATGAACCAATTTAGTTCATATCAAGAATATTCAAAATATATGTAATGATATAAAAAAAAAAAAAAAATCAAATTCTATTGAATATAATATTATAAAATATATGAGATTAAAATTGAATGAATGAGTTCTAATGAGAAGCCCCATATAAATACTCTAAATAAGTGTATTCTCACTAAAAAGTAATGTCCTTTAGTAAAGATGGATTTTCATTAATAGATGTGTCTTTTTATTATTAACTATTAATTATTTATATTTATGTTTAGACTTTTTTTATTTGCATGAAATTATCTTGATAACTTGGTAATTTCATTTTCAGAATTGAATGGTATGCTTGGTTAAAACAATAATAATATATACAAGTGATAAATATTAACATATGATTTATATCCTTGTCAACTGAATTTATCTTGAGTAGTTGAGAGGAATGAATGCATCCATGTTAAATTCCCACAAGCGACATGATGAAATTTGTTGTAATAGCTTTGAGTCTTATTGTTAACTTTAAATAATTCCTCAAAAACTAAAAAATGTATATTCTTCATATGAAATATATACATATACATATTTCTCATAAACAAAATTTAATTTATACCTCACTCTTGTCAAATGGCGTGTTTCTTCTCATAATCATAATTTATTTTTCTCAATAATTTCGGAAACCACTCACGTAATTATACAAGGTTTGAATTGATAGCTCTTGATTATGTTCGTCGTTGTTTAAAAAGAATAGGTTTATTGTGAATATGAGTATGCATTGTCTATATGAATGATTTCAACTTTGTTCTAAAGTGAGTAATGACATTTTTCAATTTGATCACAAATCATAGTGACAAATATTGACATATCTCAAAATTACTTTATGCCATTTAAACCTTAAATGCGTTTTAGAGAGTTTCGGTTAACCATTATTCCTTTTATTAAGTATCTCTTGTGCAAAGGGTAATAAGTGTTCATTGCACTGCTAAGATATTGTCATTGTAAAGGTTGCATGATATCAACTCTTTAAATAATTATAATTATTGTGGTTAATGGAATATACATCTCTTGTTATATTGATTTGAGCAACATATTTCAATCAAGTTTGACTCTGGGTTGACTTTTTTTATTCCTATTATTTACTTATAGTAAATTTATAGTAAATCTATGGTATCATACTTCTAGTGATAATCTGAATATTGGAATTAAATATTGTCATTTGATATGATAAATCTAATAATGTGTTTGGGCATAATATTGGCCATTGTTTGCATTTTTATTGAATGACAATTGTGTGATTTTAAAGGTTGTCTATGGCATCACTTTGTTGAATAGTAATCTAATATCACTATGGTATCACTTCATTGTATTAGTCTTTGTTAACACATCAAAATATAATGAATGGTTGATGTAATGTGTTGGTTCCCACATTGATTTCATAATGTGTGAAAATCTAGAGTAAAACTCAATTTTATTTCTAAGCATATTTCGAATAATCATTTGTTTATCTAAGTAACATTTATTGTTCTTTTTCATAACTTGTACACTTCTCACACATAATTGAAGCTTTCTTTACATATATTATAGTGAGTATTGTTATTGATGAAATATAATATCAAGCCAAGCTAGAAGAGCCTCCCTTCTTTATTACACGGCTAGCTTAGTTTTACCTCAAGAAAATCCATACTTTGATTAGGAATCCCATTTATTAGCCTTAAAGTGAGGGGCAAGGCCAACAAGGTGACAATGGGTGGGTTTCTTGATAGTTTCTCCTTAGCTTTCCCACTAGGGGTTATAAATTTTCCCTTTAGGTGAGAGCTTGAGTCATAACATTCCAAACTAACTACAAATGAAAAGGTGAATTAAAAAAAAAAAAAAATACTAATGACACAAGTCATTCTACTTTAAAATCTAGTTATGAACATTTAGGCCAATTTCTACAATGTCTTCATAAAGGCCATGTCAAAATAAATAATTAGGTAAAATTTTATACTCATAGTGAGTTGTTTGAAGTTGGGATATGTTGACATTGAAAAGAACATCAATATATATTAGGAAAACTAATTTTTCTTCCTCATTCCCAACCCTTCTTATTATTTCACAATAACTACATCATGTAACTTATATAACATTGCTTGCTAAAGAATAAACTAATAATTCAATTGGGTTTTCAGGATATTGATTCCCAATTTTTCTTCCTCATTCCCAACCCTTCTTATTATTTCACAATAACTACATCACGTAACTTATATAACATTGCTTGCTAAAGAATAAACTAATAATCCAATTGGGTTTTCAAGATATTGATTCCAAATTGATTCTATAATAGTCAATGGATGTATAATTACCTACCCATCATCACATCTTCTCCATTATCCACTAGCTTAAGGTGCCCTGATCCATCTTATTACAATGAAGCGATCATATTAATAATGGTTTGGGTGAGAGATATCATAGGTGAAATATCTCCCATTGGTCTTCTCTACCACCTATTTTTCCAATCAATTGGGAACAAGTGTTAGGTCCCTATAACACTAGTGATTCCGTCATTAATATTGTAGTTGTATCCCTTATTAATATCGTTGTGCCCCCATTATCCCCATATTGTTATTACTGTGCCTCATAAAATCCCTCTATTGTTATTTTTGTTCCTTTATATTATTATTGTTAGGTCAGCTTGGTTATATTGTAACCCCTTGGACTCCTATATATAGAAAGGAGGTTTTTTCATTTGTGTCATCCAAGAATTGTTCATTTGTGTAATGTAAAGGAGGTTTCCCCCTCGAAGAGACTGAATTGTAAGGCGTTCATCTATATTTTCTATCTTTTTTGAGCTGGTTTCATAACATTTGGTATCAAAGCTTTGGATTGTAGGGTTTCGTTGCTCCAAATAGATCATTGTGGCATTTGCGCTATAACTTTTTTCTGCGACATTTTAGATGCTACAAAAAAACCCATTTGGTCCAAAATCGTTTTGAACCTCAGGTCCGAATTTCAGAGCTTTTTGCACTATATTTGTGGAGATATGATCTGAGGAAGTTGGCCTTTTCGTAGACTCCTGAATTACATTCCAAACAAGTGACCTGGGGAAAATCTTCATAACTTTTGTTTTGTGCATCAGATTAACATTTCGTAAGAAGTTAAAAAAATAGGACGGATTGTAGTTTCCCATGTATATTTTTTAGATCCGAAGGTCAAAGCAGTGACACGTGGAACTTCATACAAGTTCGCTCTTGTGAAAAGGTATATAATCAGGTCATCTTGGGAGATCGTGCATAGATCTTTTTTGGAGAATATAAATTTGATCAGACTAGTGGCATTGGAAAGAGGATGTGGAGGGCTATGGCAGGTCGCAATTTCAGAATTGGATAATCTGAAATTACAGAGATACATCATATTCAATATTGCACTCCTACAAAGTGAAAAAAGGTGTGTAGTTTTTTTAAATTTTTGCATAAGCTTGGTTTGAAAAATTAGTTTGAAGAAATTCAAAGGGCATAGTAAAGCATTATTATCGGTAATTGATTCCCCGAGGAAAGAAAATGCAAACACCTAATAAGCAACCTGAAATCTCTAGCATGACTCATGAAGAAGAGGAATAAATGCAACATGATATATCAAAATTACGAGACCAAGTGCAACAAATGTCACTCACACAAAAAGTAACAAAATCTAAGATGGATGATTTAAAGAAATATGTAGAAGCTAAGATGTATGGCGTGGAAGCTAAGATGAATGACGTGGAAGCTAAGATGGATGATTTGAAGATAGATTCGAAGACAAATTTGAAGATAGGCATGGAATATTTGAAGACAGACATGGAAGATTTGAAGACAAATTTGACAAAGTTTCTACAAGAAATGCTTACTAATGGTGAAAGGGTAGTAAAGGAAACTCATGATGAGAAAAAAATAAATGTTAATCATGATTTCATAGACTCTAACGTTGGATCGAAGAACCACCATATTTCAAAAATTGATATGAAGAAGTTTGTTGATGGAAAGGATCCCTCAACATGGATACTACATATGGAGTAATTTTTCGATCTCCATAATGTGCAAAACACACAAAAGGTACGTATTGAAACTTTATATTTGGAACCAAATCAGTTTGTATGGTATCGATTTCTTTTCTCTCGTAAACAAACTGTCACTTGGGCAATTTTTACGAAAGAAATGATAGCACATTATGAGGATACAAAAAGCAACACCTTTTTTAGCCAATTGATAAGTCTCAAACAAAAGGGTTCAATGATGGAGCACATTGAGGACTTCCAACAATTGAACATAAGGGTAAAAGATATTCCAGAGGAGCATAGGATTGATGTGTTGATAGGGACTTTAAAGGATAATATCCAACATGAGGTTCGCCTTTGGGAAACCGAATCATTGGAGAAGGCATTCAGGTTAGCAAGAAAAATGGAAAGAAAAATTATGGCAACCAGGAAGCCTACCACTCACAACTATAAAGATGGAAGTGTTCTTGCCCCTAGCCTTCCACAACCTATAAGGTTGACACCATAACAATTGGAAGAAAAAAGAGCAAAATGGCTTTGTTATGTAGTTGTGATAGCAAATACACTAAAGGTCATAAGTGTGCTGAGAAAAATTATTCCACGTAGATTGTGAAGAGGAGGAAGAAAAGGAACAAGAAATGTCAAAAGAAGAGGATATACTCCAGGAACAAATCCTAGATAAAGAAGTAATGAATCTGACAATATCTTGTAATGCAATGGCTGGAATTACCACTCCTCAAACTATCAAGATAGAAGGACATATCAAGAAGAAAAAGGTAATAGTGTTTATTGATTCAGGAAGTACCCACAATTTTATTAATTGTAAGATAGCAAAATAATTGAATTTCTTCCTACATCTAGCACGAGAGTTTCAAGTGATGGTTGCAAGTGGAGGAGCCATAAATTGCTCTGGAAAGTGCCATAATATCAAGCTATCCATGGGAGAATATGTATTGAATAACCCAATGCTTTCCATTCCAATGCGAGGTGCTGATGTTGTACTAGGAGTCTAATGGCTACAATCCTTGGGTACAATAGCTTTTAATTTTCAAGAAATTTTCATGAAATTTTCTGCAGAAGGAAGGGAAGTTGAATTAAGGGATATTGCAGGGAAACCATGAAAGATAATCAACTCTAACGGTATGACAAAGCTTCTAAAAAAGGAACAACGCGGTGTAATTGCACAATTATGTTCGCTAGATGTTTCCACATCGAAATCATCTATTTCTCTAGATCTCCAAAAAGTCTTGGACAATCATTCCGAGGTATTTGAGACTCCCAAAGGTCTCCCACCTATTCGTGACCATGATCATGCTATTCATTTAATTCCAAGAAGTGTTTCTCCAAACATCAAGCCGTACAAATATCCCTATGCCCAAAAGAGTGAAATTGAATGTATGGTTGCAGAAATGCTAGAGGCTGGTATAATTCAACCTATTCAAAGTTCTTTCTTTGTTCCAAAAGTATTGGTGCACAAGAAGGATGGATCATGGCGCATGTGTCCAGATTATAGGGAGCTCAACAAGCTCACTATTAAAGATAAGTTTCCCATTCCTGTCATTGATGAATTATTG
>APFE031090807.1:56278-73147 GCA_000404065.3 Pinus taeda | reverse complement strand
TAAATATTATAAATAAAATAAACATCTTTAGACATTAATTATGACGATTAAGTTAATTATTGGCTTAAATTTTTGGAAATGACCATGAAAGCATTGGATTCTCAAGGTGCCAATTCCATCACGTAAAGATGAATTTTGTTCTCAATGTGGTTTGTTTCATTTTATTTATTGTCACCGTCATTGTGTAATTTGAATGCAGACTTTAATATATTTTTAAATCTAATAAATATAAATCAACTGTTCATGGATTTTATGAATTTTATATTCAATTCTTCCAACTTTCTAAACAACTCTATAGATCCTGGTTGTTCAGATAAATAAAAAAAAGAACAATTCTACGCAGAAACTCTATCGAGTCAGGTATTCTGACTCACAAAGCATTCACTACCTCATAGAACTCTGTCATCAATCATGGTGTTCCGGGTGATCAGAAGATTACTATGTATTTTAAATTTTTTTGTATTTACTATGTATGTGAGATGAGAGGCTCATTCTATAGTTTAGTATGATGTGAAATTTTGTGTCTGTTAACCAAAATAAAAATTTGAAAAAACAAAAAAAACTATATAAACCATTTCAATAATGTATGTTCATTAAAATTGGACCTTTCTCCACTCATGTTAGATCTGTATTTAAAATAAATCTATGCTGGTTTAAACTCAATAATAATAAGCAAAAACAAGAACTGGCTTTCCCTCTTAAAAAAAATAACATGAACTTAGAGATCTAACATTGTTCAAATTAGAAAATACCCACATTAATTTAGACATTAATACCTTTCGGTATGTTCAATATGCAAACAATTCAATATCACAGCCTGGGCATCAATCTACATGAAACCTTTTATAGAATATACAAGTTCAAGTGGTTTAGAGCTAGAAGTGAAGTCCTTTGATATTATTACTCAATATCTCAGTCTGGCCATCAATCTACATGAAACTTTTCATAAGATACACAGGCTCAAGTGGTTTAGAGCTAGATCTGAAGTCCTTTGATATTATTGCTAGTTGATGTTGATCACTAGTTCGATTTTCTTTGATTGCTTTGAACAATATTCTGTAATCAAGACCCAAGATATACTAGATTTACCATCCATTGCTAATTGACACTGATTACTCTCAATTTTCTTTTATTGCTTTGAGCCATGCTTCTTAACCAAAGTCTACTATATACTAGATTTACCCTTCATTGCTAGTTGATGCTGATCACTAGTTCCATTTTTTTTTTATTGCTTTGAGCAATACTCTGTAATAAAGACCGATAATATACTAGATTTACCATCCACAAAATGTGCAAAAAAATGTAGAGAAATACTCTACATTTCCTATACTCCCAAGTAGAAAAAGGAAAGAATATACCACCATAAGGAAAGAATATACCACCATAAATATACAGAAATCATTCTAAGTTGTAAGATATGGAAGAAAAACAATCTCACATGACAGTTTAAATGCTTCATTCCTCAAACTTATCATTGTCTTCTAGTAATTTGTTACAGCAACAACGATCCATAATTATGGTTGAGAAGCTATTCATTCAACCAGAGCCCCATCCAGAGCGCATTATGACATACTTAGTCTTCAGCCATCTGAAGCCATTCTTCATGGATGATTTCAGTTTGCCTTCAACTGCCAACGCTTTGTAAGCAGCCACCCTTCTCTTCCTTTTCAGCTCTGGATCGCTGCGCAGGCAAATCAATCCCTTGGGCTTCACTTGGGGTCCGTTGAAATTATAGGTCGTGTCGGATTCGTTGAATGAACAATACGACACCGGAATGGGCTTGGGCTCCTCCATTGATTCTGAATTCAACGCGCACACAGAGAGTTCGGCACTATAATATAAAATCCAAATGCAGGGAAGGAAGAGGATCAAGTCCAATATTGCACCAGTCGAATATGCTTATCTTTTAATAACAAGAAGAAGGAATTAGGGCTTGGCACACCGCACCTGCATTATAGACATGGGTCCCCGCTCCATCTCTATCATGCTTTGGAGAGTGCTCCCTCCACTATTGTACCTACTAAAATACCTTATCATGTTGCAGGAGCTCTCAAAAGGAGGTTCGCTTACTGTGAGTGATCTTGACTTCAGCCATGGCAGAAAGCATGTAGGACCTGTGTTGGCAAACATGTAGGACCTATGTTGTCAATGGCCCAAAATGAGTTGTAAGTTTAATTGAATGTGTCGGTAGTAGTGGTTGCCAGCCAATCAAATATATGGCTTTTTTGGCTGTTCCATGATTGACAGATTGGAGTATTTTAATGGCATAGCTGGCTAATTTTATATAGTGGGGATATGTTCAAATGGCACAGAATAATGAACTCTTGAACAAGTTAAAGATGTCCATCGTACATTGGAAACAGAGTGAGAGGATGTAATGGTGGGAAAGTGTATCTATGAGCTCAAATTTGTACTTTCTTACTAAGAATATTTTAAGAAAAATGTTTCCATCTCTCTATAATTACTTAAATGAATTTTTAATTTATTTTTAATTAATTGTTATAAATAATGTTTAAAGTTTTTATCATATTAGATTGTGAATTCTTAATTCTTAATGTAATTTAGAAATATATTTATATTAATTTTTAATACAATTATTTATATTATTATATGAAGTTTATATTTTTTTTGAAACTTATTATAATTTAGTTTGTGTTTATGAAAATAACAAGGAGGACATTTATTACTAATTGTTATTTGTTAATATCTGATAACTTATCATAGTTTAGTTTGTGTTTCTGAAAATAACAAGAGGATATTTATTACTAATTTTTATTACTTAATGTTGGGTAATTTATCATCTTTATTCAAGGAAAACCGAGTCATTTTGAATTACTTCGCTGGTGGTGTGTAAGGGCGTTTGTGCCAAATGTCTTTGGGCCTAGGGTCGTTACCCTGTTTTATTACATCCTAAAAAACGCAAGCTCTTAGCCAAGCAGAAGCAATTTTAAAACATACTCCATACCCATAAATTTCACATTTTAAATCTATCTCCCTCTTTTATCAAAGGCAAGAGTGAACTCTTTTATATATATAAATGTTTTTATTTTTAATTTTATTGAAACCATGATAATAAAAATAATTATAATATATAGTTAATTTTATTGAAACTATGATTATATATATATATATAAGAAATCCATCTCTCTAAGCTCAAAGGCAAGAGTGAGGTTGTTGGTACCAGGCAACCCATAATTATAGCCACTTAAGAGTGGGTAGGCTTGAAGTCATTACAATAAATTGACACATATAATTACACACATCTTTGACATTTTCTTTAGCATGTTTAATCATTCTTTTAATTTAATTTTTTAATGTGATATGCATTTCTCTCTCACACTCATTTTAGAAAATTAATTTATTGTAAGTATTATGCTTTTGTATGTTTATTAATTAAATATATATATATATAAAGTTATGGAACATCATTATTTTGATTTAATAGATTTATATATGTTAATTAATTTTAAACATGATTCTATAAAATATTATGGATGATTATGATTATGAATCATTATTATTTAAATTTATTTTGATGTGATATGTATATGACAAGCCTAAATTTATTTAACTCTACATCTATTATGAGTTGAGAGTAATAAAATCCTTTGAAGTGTAAACCTTTCCTCAAATTCTACACTCAAAAAAAAGTCTTTCACCTTAAGGGATTTGATGCATCTACACCCATGATAGATCCACATAGATCTACAGTGAAATGGATGAGTTCATGATTAAAATACCTTTCCAAAACATTAAGTGAACTTTGATCTTATGAATGGTTCAGCAAATCCAACCAACTTTCACCTTACAAATGCTTGAGCAAATCCAACTAACTCAATGCTAATTAATTGTATTTTTTTTGTACTTGTATATTCCTTCTTTGTTTTGTTCCCGTAAATGTTGTTTTTTTAAATATATATTATTATTTTTTATTTTAAAAATGCATATAGGTGGAGCATGGATAAAATCACAGATCACTTTCAGTTGTAGAATACACTTTAGGTGTAAACAATATTTTTTTTTAATTTAAAAAAAAATGAATGTGTATTTTTATTAATAAAAACAAAATTATAATATAACAAATTGAATTAAATTGACTTATTATTTTTATTATTATTTTTTTAAATTGAGTACACATTATTATATTATTTAGCCACAATTATAATTATGTAAATATGTATTAAATAATATCATATCTAAAGATTATAAGATGAATATAATTCTTCCATTAAAATATATTAAAATCATTATTTAAAAATAAATTAAATTTTAAGTAAAACTTTAAATAAAATAAAAATATGCGAAACAAATTTAACATTTGACTTAAAATTATAATTTTAAATGAAATTTTAAATAAAAATAAAAAACATGCCATTTGCTTCAAAATTATAATTTTAAGTAAAATTTTAAATATAAATAAGAATATGCTGGGTCAAATTTAACATTTGACTTAGAATTAT
This sequence comes from Pinus taeda, assembly GCA_000404065.3. NCBI lineage: Eukaryota > Viridiplantae > Streptophyta > Pinopsida > Pinales > Pinaceae > Pinus > Pinus taeda. Next base: position 68,687 of record APFE031090807.1, on the reverse strand, counting down.
AATTTTGTTCATTACTTATTTTATTTATAATTAATATTTATTTTTCATAAAATGAAATTTAAAATCATGAACTCATGAAATTTAAAAATTAATTTTCAAAAATTTAATATAAATATTAACTTAAGTACGCTAAAAATAAATAATACGGATACTGAACTTTGTATCGTTGAAAATTAGACACTTTTCAACTTCATTTATTTCTCTAAATTAAAATGGGAAATATACAAATAAAAATGCTCAAATAAATAATATTAAACTTTGAAAATTAGACATTTTTCAATTTTATTTACTTACCTAAATTAAAATTGAAAATATACAAAGAAAAGATTTCGGCTCAAATAAATAATATTAAATTTTGTATTATTGAAAATTAGACATTTTTCAACTTCATTTATTCCCGTAAATTAAAAATGAAAATATACAAATAAAAATGTTCCGTTTATGTTGTAATCTTGTTCCTTCGATTAGGTGGCAAAATTTTAATATTATTGAAAATTAGACACTTTTCAACTTCATTTATTTCCCTAAATTAAAATTGAATATTACAAATAAAAAATTTATGTTTATGTTTTAATCTTGTTCCTTAGATTGGGTGGCAAATGTAAGTGAGAGGACATTTTCCACATGGTAAATGGCACCCCTTAATACTTTAATGTGTGGGGATTTGTATTGGTACCAAAGTATTTATTGTTGGGATGAGAATTTTGGATAGAAGATGTGCGAATGATGAAGGCAAAGTAATGGTTGGGATTTCAATAATGAAGATATTTGCTAGAGAGGTTTTATATTATATGTTAGTGATAGATATAGAAATTAATTAGTAATGGTTGTATTTTTTTTAAGAATTAAGACATTGTGATTTAATTTGTATAATGAAAGGTTAATTTTAGCATTGAGGATTAGTTTAATTGGTTAAGTTTTTATTGTTAAAGCACTTTTGTTATTGAGAGCTTACAGGCTCAATTTTTTTGACACTCTCATGGTCATGCTCCGAGGTTGAGCCAACATGAAATGATCTCTTCTAATGGATCTTTCCTGGTACAAATATTCTAGGGACATAGCAATCATCAACTCTCGGATTTGTGAACCACATAGAAAAAAAAAAAGAATTGAAGGCTAATTCTACTTCTTTTGGTTAGTAACTTTCATCATCCTTTTATGTTATGGGCTTCATTTTGGTTTCATATTCCCTGTGCACCCATGGTTGTTTTAGTGAATTCTTCAAGATCGTTGGGTGTCAAGGGTGGTTTTGTAATTATACCTAACCCCTTAATACTTGATTCTTCAAGATTGTTAAGTGTCAAGGTTGGTTTTGTAACATACCTAACCCATTAATAATTAATTAAGGATGTGGGGTTTCTAGACCCATCCTCCTAGAATACCTTAAGGAAGTGGGAATATCAAAATTCCTCTTCTTTCGACTTCCTTAGGCCCATCTCCAAGACAATTTTCATCTTCTTCTCGTCAATAACTTTCCAACAATATAAATTTCACCTGATTCCAAACTCTAGACACAAAGTTATGCCTATTTGAATATTTTCCTCTAATGACTCATCATCATATGTATCTTAATTCCATGTGGTAGACATGTGGCATCCATTTTGTTGGAAACCTTGAAAACTACTAAGAGAGCAGGGGGCTGTGAATCAATAGTGTGTCTTATTATCAAAGTTTACCAATTATAATTCTTCTACTAAAACCTGCACAAATTAACCAACGACTCATTAAACAATATCAACTCAACTACTAAAACTTCACATGGACACATACCCATGTAAGCAGCTAAACCAAAACAATCATGTGAGCAACAGTACACAACACATCAATGCAAAAACACATCATAACACTTGAGACACAAAAAATCTCATGGAAAACCCCTCAGGGCAAAAAAACTACCCTTGCTACTGTTACGCTGTTATAAATCTCTATTATGTCAAGCAATGGTATTTTACATCGATTTGCTATTTCCCATCATCTAGGTGAATTGACGTCATATATAATCAGATGACCCCCATCAACCAAGAGACTCGATTCTATTGATCATCTCGGAAGACTATGTTCTTACACAGATCTACGAACAACCATCCAGTGAAAACCACCATGATCAATGATCCTCGCTCAACTCTGATTGGATATAGAAACTATTATTTTCACCAATGCTATAGAATCATTGATCCTCTACTCTATACAAACCTTGTTTCATATATTTTCACACTAGATCCCAAGATGCTCTGCTCAACTAGACTCAGCTTTGCAATACAATCTCTAACCACAAGACTCTCTACAAATCATATAAAAATACCACAACAACATGCTCTCTACTCAAGCAAATACTGGCCACAATCCATCCAACAAAAAATGAACAATACTATCACCAACAGTAAAAATAAATCTCACAATCATCCATAACATTAAAGCTTCACTCCAAAATATAAATTCTACATAATACAATCAACAACATAAGAAAAAATAGCTATCTTCCAAATGTACCGGCAACACCTGCAAACCCTGAAGCCTCCCGTAAAAGAAGAGGTAAGTTATGGGAGAGGTGAGTTTTTTATTACCCTATTATTGGATGGATGAAATTATATCATTGTGAGTGGCTACGAGCTATAGTTAAGTTTGGTTAGGTAGAGGACTTTAGAGAGGGGATTCTTGAGCCAAGGAGTGTTCACCTCTATCAACTAGCACACTTCCTCCAGTTTACAACCCCATTGCAGCTCTAGGGTCCGTGGAGAAGGAGAGTACCCAAGGCGTAGACTGGGAGGTCAATCAATGGGTAACTATATTTGGTCTGAGAGCATCACCATTCACATTGAGGCAGATGACAACAAGGGAGTGCAAGTAGCGGCAAGGCCAAGATCGAATCTCGTCTCCGAGTGAACGATACCTATGGTATTTATGATATTTTGTTTTATGATTTGTTTTTATTATGGTTAATAGAATATAAAATTGATGATATGTGGATTATATTGTAATTCATGGATGTTTGATGTAATTCCTTAATATCTCTAAGTCCCTAATGTTTATCTTCTTATGGTTGTATCCCAATTTATGTGCATAGTTTTAAAACTTAATTGCATTATTATAGTTTGTTTTGTTAAAAAAAAGCAGCATAGGGTCGGTACCTACAGTTGGTATCAGAGCCCTAGGTTCACAAATTGGGCCTAATAACCCTTAACAACTTCCGTAAAATAACAAAAACAAACACATGAAATACAAAGGCAAAAAAAAAAAAAAAAAACTAACTTATGACTATAAGTGAGATGTGTTATTCAAAAAATTCTTCCCATATCAGCTAAGTAATAACCAATATTGATGATGATGACTATAGAATTATGGATGTTGATAATCCAAGAAATACTAACTTCTAAGAAATTTCACTATAGGAAGAAACATGTAGTTTAGAACCACACCTTTGAATGTTTCGGCTACTTTTCCGCTGGGACTAATATTAATTGGGCACTAACACTTTAACTCCTCCTTTAGTCATCTAGGCTTATACTTTCTTATAGCTTTCCCTTATTTATCAATATTCTCTTTCTCCATTATATCTTGCTTTATTTCTTACTGGAACGAATGAATCAACCAAAACTCCATCACTCGTTCATAGTTTGACTAGAAGAACCACAATAGATTCCCCTCAACTCGTTCCTTCACTCTTGTTTCCATAAGAGCTAGTAGCTCCACTTATCTAGATATCCTTAGACCTAAACTCAATCTTATACTTTACCTACTAGGGAAACTTGTTTTAGCCTAGATGAGTAGTTGTTCCAAAAGTCGAGGGAAGGACTTGTTATTTTCTCTCTACCTAGCTTCTCCTCATGTCCTACTCTTTTGACAAGGAGAAGAGTGCTCGTGAGTATATCAAGTTTCTAAATCATGCGAGAAGTTCATTAGGATTTCTTTGATTTGGGGAAAAACTTTGTCTTTGTCTATTGATAAGGTGTAAACCAACAAACACGTGAAACTTGGATGTGTTAGCGTTTCCATATCTACACTTACGAGGAGTAGTTTTAATATCACCAAGTTAAAGATTAAAATTGAATGCAAATACTTATTTTTACAATCTCTCCATCAAAACTCGTTAAAATCCACATTGTCTATCCAACTAAACACTAGTGGCCCACAGTGTATGGGTTATAGTTTTACTCCAGTGTAGATATATGTTGGATGGTGTTGATGTGGGGACATCGCACTCTTGAGTCCACACATGGAATTGCCTCTCCACATGATAATGATTTCCAAATAGATTACATGGGAACCATGTATTTTAAAGTTTCACAATCTTATAAATTACTCTCCGTATGTATTCGATGAGTGCATTAGGTTTGGACACATTACACGTTACTTTTACTGTACTTTTGCGGCGACATCTATGGAGGCGGATGAATTGCCCGGACGGTTAAAAGTGGTCAGAATCTAGCCAAAAAAATTCAAAACATCTCATAGTAGAAATGTTTGAATCATGTTTTTGATGGTGGAAATGTATTCAACACCATCAAAAACCTCTAGGGGACACAAAATCTTGAAGTTTGACAACTGTAATTTATATTTACAAAAATTCCTTCCATATTTTATCAAAATCTTGCCCAAATTTCCATGATACCCTATTAAATTTCATAAGCTATTATAGTTTATTCCTGGTAGCATAAGGTATAGTATTGATATTCTTAGTTTGACTTGTTTAAGAGAGTTTACTTGAATCATCTCTATAATATTTAGATAATGAGAGATATAGTGAATGAACACATACCCACTTGAAGAATGTTTCTTGTGTAATACTTCATATATATATAAACACTTCTATATGTGTGGGGATTATGTAGTATATTAGATAGCAAGCTCCACAAAGTCATAATTTTAATGGCGCTGGATTTTATTTATATAGGTAGTGTTGCAAAGACATTAATTTACTTCCCAAATTACTTGTTTTTGCTTCAACTTAGCGATGGATTAGTAAATTAAAAAAGTACCCATGTTGATATGCCAGAGATCACATACTTTGAGAAAATGATTTATCCATTACACACATATTGTTAATTCCCATCTTTTATCCTACATAGAATCAACTTGAAATTTCATGGGGTTGAAACATATGACTAAAATTGAGGAATTTCAATTGCTTAGAGATTGAATTTATGCATATTACTGTGTTCTTTTAAGTGTATTGAAATTTATTAAAATGATAATGAAATATTTAATTATAATATAATTTTATTTTTACATATAAATAAAATTGAATGATAAGAGTAAGTATTTATTTTTAAAAGATATATGTTTTGTTTTTTAGGAAGTAAATCAAGATGCGATAGTTAAATGTTCTCATTTCTCATTATGAGCTATTAAGTTAATTAAAATATGGGGTACAATATTCATTCTTTGATGATTTCTCATCATTCTTTGATGAGTAAGTAGAGTTATGAGTAAGTAGAGTTGTGAGTGAGTGTGTTGTTAGCACTTCATAGTTTTCTTCAGTTGAGGAGGAAAATTGTAGAGGTAACTAATACTCACTTTAGGCCAGAATCTAGCCCTTCTAGTTTGGAGAGGGTTCTCTCACTTAGTTTACTCAATAAATAGGATATTAGGTTAGATAATAAGCGAAAAAAGGTTTTGATTTTAAAGGTTTGTTTATGAGAAAATATGATTTATGTCCAGTGGGATGATGAGAAAATATAGGGTTTCTCCACAGTGGAAAGGTAGGCGTCTTTGGTGGTGGTTTTAGATTTAAATTGTTGTGGAATTTGAAGGAAGAAAAGTGAAGGACAAGCACATTAGAGCATCAAGCAATAGATTAATTCTAAAATGTTGTTCTAAAGCTAAAAACATTAATAACTTGGTAAACTGATTAGAGCATTATTAAGGATGAATTTTGAATCAATCATCTTGTTTTTTCGAAGAAAGAAATATGTACATTAAAGCGATCAAAAACACATAATATAACTTACAAGTCAAAGGAGCACAAGCCACCAAAATTTTGACACAAGAATCCCTGCAAATCACTTGCTATTCCATTCATTCATTAGAAACAAGTCTTCGAAATTAAAGTGATAAAAAAGTCTTCTCTCTAAACTCAACTAACAACCCCCCTTACATTCAAAATCCAAAACTATATACAAAATATTTTTCGTAAGCCTAAGGGGGTCGAAATCATGGGGGCCTCACTGGGGGAGCAATACCATACCACGTGGGTTCATATTGGGGGATATATATTGAGGAAAAAATGGCATAATATATTGGGGGATATATATTGAGGAAAAAATGGCATAATATATTGGGGGATATATAGGGGGGAAATGGTTTTTATATTAGTAGTTATAAAAAATGGAGCTCAAAGTTAATGAAAAAATATAAAGGGGTATAAAAAAGGTTAATGAAAATATGGATACCTACAATATATAGTGGAAGTAGGGGTTTTTTAAATTGGTAAGGTGTATTGAGTTCATATTGGTAGGGGGTTAAATAATGTGATTTTTAGGGGTATTTTCCAATATGTAGTCAAATTAAGGGTATTTTTTAATATGCCATGAATGCACGTGATAGGTCATAGGTTCATTCATTGAACCCCCCATGGTTGAAATCCACCCATTCCCCTAATAGATGTAACTAATTACATAAAAATAGAAAAATTAAAACCATGTTTCTAGAAACTAGGAAACTACCTTTGACCCATTAATTACAATCTTGCCTACACATCTAATACATCAAAATTGTATGTAAAGATCATGATTGCAGTCCTCACATGGTAAATCATAGCTGATGAAGTCATTAAACTTCTCCTTTTCTAATGTTGTGGTGAAAATTTTGTTCAAAAAGGTGACCTTGTCTGTGCACAACGAGGTTGTTGCGCAAAACAAGAAAATCATCCTCTGATTTTTCTTGAAACCAATTGTCACTCTGATCAGCATGAACAGGTCCATCAACATCCTCGGGTATTTAGATGACTATTATAACAAAATCAACCGTGAATAAATTCTGAAAAACGCTCAAATTATTCATGCAATCTATGTGTAGCACTTGTGTGCAACAATAGAGGGAAAAAATTCAACTAGCCAAAGAAAAAGCTCAAAATGCTTCCAACCCCTCCTGGACCCCTAATAATTTTGATTAATACATATAAGGCTGATAAAATAAAATTTCCAAGATTTGGAGGCCGGTGAGAGGGTGAAAAATGGCTACGTTTATGTGTGCAACACCTGTGCGTAGCAAAAAATTGTCATTTCCCTGATTGCATGGATGGCTGCACATTTGTCAAAACATGTTGGTGGATGAATTGCTAACTATGATGAAGATGTCCTTGACCTGTAAGTGCTAAATTTTTTCCAAAAATGCCTTTTTTCAAAAAACCATAATATCGTTATTCACCCTGTGCGCAACACCTATGGGTAGCAGTGGTCAACTCGTCTTTTCACTTGATTTTTTTTCTTCAACTACCTCAACCAACAAATATAAATTTGCTTTATATTCCTCTTGAAGTCTCTACTGTGCATGTTGAAGATCTTCGTTCATTTTTCTGAATTGCTTCTTCAATGTCCAATGTTTCCTGTAGATGTTGTTTAATTGCTTGTGTATAGGAAGGGGGTAAAAGACACATCAATTGGCCAAAAGACAAGCTCAAAAATCGTCTAAACTCTTCCAGACCCCTTATAATTTAAAAATAATTCAAATGAGGCTGATAAACTAAAAATTGCAAGTTTTCAAGATAGGAGAATAGGTGGAAAAGAGCATTGTTGTTGTGCGCAACATTGAGGAAATGAAAGGAAAAGGGTATGGAAAAATGATCAAATCACCTTCTAATAAACATGAGAAATTATGATAATTTCGCACAATCTCCCTTATGTATAAAAACTAAGGTTTGAAGGTGGTTTGGTCGATTAAAGGGTGAAAATTTGGTTGAATGTTTGCATGTGCAACCCCTATGTGCAGCTACTTATGCGCATCAAAGTTGCAAGTAAGAAAATAAGGCTTCAAACTCCTATTTCTTTGGTTGAACAGGGTAAATTTCTTTTATTTGAAATAAAAACTTTGCAAACCCACAAACACACCTAGAAACCTGCATTTGGTGAAGAGAGTTTCTCTTTTATGTCATGTGCAATGTTTCCCTGCAGCCCATGTGCAACGACTGATATTTTTTTAATATCTCCCAAAATGTGAATTTGATTGAGCTGATTCTTTCTCAGTAGGTTAGTATAATCATAAATATTCTCCACAAAATAATTGAGCTAAATCTGATGAACCGATTTCGAGAAAATAAAAAAATAGATGTAGATGATGGTGGCTCATTTATCGAAACCCATGAAGCATTTTAACCTGAACTTAAGTGGGATTATTCATCCTATCCTCATGCATCTATTGTGCACATTTCATGGTAAATGGGTACAAGGTTTAAGATATATGGTGAAAATATGTTGACTATGTGCATGCACAACACCATCTATTTTTCATGGTTTAAACACTAGTGGGGTTTTTGAACAAGTTGTGCATGTTTGTGAAGACGCTGAAATTATATTAGTGATAACACACACCCATTTCAATCTTCCTTTCACCAAAAATTGAAAACATTCATCTCTACACAAAAAAATCTAACACTAAAGATTTATGAATAGTGCAAAAAAAATTTGGTTGATGTCTAGAGCGTCTAAAAAGGTGAAGAATGAACTCGGTGGATGTTTCTAAAATCTAAGCATGTCCTTTTAATCATCCACATGATTTAGAGTCTTATTTAGTTACAATGATGCCCCACTTTCAAAAACACAACACCACTTGCGATGATGAGGTATGATCTTGTAAATAACATGACAACTGACTCATGGCACCTCACTCATGACAAGACACACATGACCAAACACCATTTATTCATCCAAATGATGTTTTAGACTTGATCGTTATAATATCATGACTAAACTTCACAAATTGACCTAAATACATAGAAAAACCAAACTAATAGTGATTACTATGACTATAGGATACTAACATTGGCTCCAATGGGAATGGCATCCTCCCTCTAAGGTGCCAAGAACATCGTAGACTAGTAGGATGAACCATTGAGAAATGGAGTCTTCTCTAGAACCACTACAATTTAAACCAAACTAGAAACTTGTTGCAATCCTCAAACAGACTCAAAACCATTCTTCAAACTAAAAACAGAAATGTACAATAAACTCTAATGCAAACTGAATCTAAAAACAATGGTTAAGGTGTTGAGATTAGTCATCACACCTACTCACTCTAATCTGATGAAATGACTACAATATCAAGTAGTGACAAATTTCCAATGCAACCAGTCACACAAATGGCTACTTAACTTAAGCTTCCATTCAAATTCTCTAGGTAGAAAGGTAAACTCAAAAAATGGAAACTCAAACTGCCCATTGAAAACCTCTTCATAATCCATAAATACAACAATGTTCTCCTATTCTAATGACTGCAACAACTTGCCAAAAGGGTCATAGAAATCATGAAGGGATTTCTTATATCTTTGTTGATCATCGAGTAAGGATTATTTTTCATGATTTTCTATTAGCTTCTTTGTTTATGATTCAATAGTCTTTAGACCATCCTTGAATGAGAATGGAGAAAATTGTTCATCTCGCTTATCATGCAATTCATGGAGAAACTTTGTACATTTTCGAATAATAGCCATGGAATGTGTTTGCGGATCATCTAAACACAATCTTGCATGTACTTCAACAAGAGTATCACCCTGATCTTCAAAGGAATAAAAAAGAATAACTTTGTCCTCGTTGTCTTCCTGTATTTTGGACTAAAACTTATCATATACAACTTCAAAAATCTGCCTTTGATAAACCTATTCTTGATGAGCTAAAAGATCAAAACATTCTTTTTTCAACTCAAAAATAATCTAATTTTGGCTATCCAAAGGACCTAGAACAACATTTTCATTTTCATATCTTCTTTTAAGATATAAATCACAGTTTTCATATGTAGGTATCAAATCTTCATTGAATCTAATCTGACTTTTTATTGGAGTAAATTACTCTAGAAAAGATTGGAGAATTCCAAAATATGAGTACTTATCCAGATCATTGTTTTCATTCTTTAAATCTTCTAAGGACTATAGAGTTTCGTCATCATTCTCAAGGAAAAAAGTATGAATTTGAACATCAAAATTATGATCTATAATAAAAGGAGAAATTTTATTCTGCTGAAGATTGTCCTGAATGTCATGACAACTAGATCCTACTATTATGCTTTCTTGATGAGAAGATATCTTAGACATGGTTTCCTTGATTTCATGATCCATCAAATCCTCATCATCAATCAATTCCCAAATGTTGCAGAAGACTGTCAAAATCTCCACAGAAGGTTTCAACCAACACTATAGAAGAGTAATTGTCTTTATAGTTCTTACATAACGTTGTGTAGAATTATTTAAGGGAATAGATGCTAGTAGGAGACAATCCTTCATACCAATGTTGGAAATAATACTGAGAGGGGGGGGTGAATCAGTATTATCTAATAATTTTAATAACTCTTCCTTATTTGTTCTTTGAATTATTTTTGCATGTCAGTACCATAAAATAATGAACATGAACAAAGAAAACAAATAGTCACACCAAAGAACACAAGATGTAAGGTGGAAACCCAATGTGGGTGAAAACCACCTGCTGCAATATGTCTCTATCTTCTTTCAAATTAGAAGCTCCTTTTACAATGGTTATGTACTGGTGCAGTCCTTTACCAGTACGCAGGCTGCAACCTGCAGAGAGCTACAACTCTCTCTCTCGTTTTCCAGTCTCTCCTGGAAGGGAGCTACAACCCCCTACTTCTTTTCTTACAAGGACCACTTTTCATAAATTTTCAAACTGGATCCATAAGCATCAAATGATCATCAAGTATAAGAAAATCACCCAGTCAACTGTAGTAACCAGATCAACAATAATAGAACCAACCCAGACCACAGCAATGATAAACAGAGATTTCAAGAGAAGTAAGCAGCTTCACCCATGTACAGCCTGCTTATGGTATGCAGGTAACTCAACTGCTCACCTGCTTACCTACGCAGGTAACTGAACTTCTCACCTGCTTACCTACGCACTATGTACTTCGATCTTCCTGCATACCTCCGCACCTGCAACCCTTCTGTGCCTGCGTATTGGCGCACCTGCAACCCTTCTATGCCTGCGTACCGGCGCACCTGCAACCCTTCAGTGCCTGCGTACCGGCGCACCTGAAACGCTTCGTCCCAGCGTATGTATGCACTTTTCTTTCACTGTACCTGCGTACCTTCAGGCATAGATAATTTCAAGACTTCAAGAACAACCCAGACAATCAGATCTACAGATCTGATCATGCGCCGAAGAGATCTCAATTCATCAGTAGATTCGCCTTATTTAGATCTAGACATTACACCCAAGAGATCATGAAATTTCAGATCTAGCTCTCATAATATGTTCAACCCAAGCACATCCTTAAGCCAAATGATCTCCTTTGCTTTATATAGGCAAGCTCCTCCTAAAAACATGGATCAATACCACGAGCCAAAACCATAGAAACACAAATATCGTCGGCTAGTTAAACATAAGAAACCCCACGTATGCTTTTCTTTGCCTTGAAATGTGTGCATTGGGGTACGCACCTCCTGGATGGCTTATCTGCGTATTAGGACGTGGTCTCTTCACGGTGTACTTGCGGGTACGCACTTTCTGTAAGGTGTACCTGCGTACCCCTTATTTTCTTCCATATTTGATAGCTGATCATCAATCTCTGCTGCTAACTTGAAGTACTGTGGTCTATCACCTGAATGGGTTGCCATCAAGGACAACACTTTAGCCATAATGCCAACAATCTCCCCCTTTGGACTTGATGGCAACCTCACAAGCTTCATCTTCATTCTCCCCCTTTGACATCAAGGGAAAATGGTTATGCTCCCCCTAAGAACATGTTCCCCCTGAATATGAACCATATCTGCAGCAAAAAAAAAAAAAACATAATCCACCATGAAAGAGATATAGACATATTGCAGCTACTTCCATGATCTCCTTCTGCACACCCTCCATAATGCCAACAATGCATTATATGCTCCCCCTAAACCTGTACCATCAATCTTCAACCAATCAGCCACCCAGCTTATGAATGCATATACAACCATCAATCAGAAGAGGTTCAGCAATAAGATGATGCATCAATAACCCCTAGCTTTTGCCTGAGGTATTCAAAAGTGTCCCTAGGCAATGGTTTGGTGAGTATATCAGCAACTTGTTCCTTAGAAGGAATGTACTCCAACTTGACCTTCTGTTCAAGCACTTGTTCCCGGAGAAAATGATACTTGATTGGTATGTGCTTGGTTTTTGAATGCATAACAGGATTCTTTGAGATGCTGATTGCACTTGTGTTATCACATAAGATGGGGATAGGTGGGGTACAAGTGATTTGAAAATCCTGCAAA
>APFE031090807.1:24998-51226 GCA_000404065.3 Pinus taeda | reverse complement strand
AGGACCACTTTTCATAAATTTTCAAACTGGATCCATAAGCATCAAATGATCATCAAGTATAAGAAAATCACCCAGTCAACTGTAGTAACCAGATCAACAATAATAGAACCAACCCAGACCACAGCAATGATAAACAGAGATTTCAAGAGAAGTAAGTAGCTTCACCCATGTACAGCCTACTTACGGTACGCAGGTAACTCAACTGCTCACCTGCTTACCTAGGCAGGTAACTGAACTGCTCACCTGCTTACCTACGCACTATGTCCTTCGAGTTGCCTGCGTACCTCCGCACCTGCAACCCTTCTGTGCCTGCGTACCGGCGCACCTGCAACCCTTCTGTGCCTGCGTACTGGTGCACCTGCAACCCTTCTATGCCTGCGTACCGGCGCACCTGAAACGCTTCGTCCCAACGTATGTACGCACTTTTCTTTCACTGTACCTGCGTACCTTCGGGCATAGATAATTTCAAGACTTCAAGAACAACCCAGACAGTCAGATCTACAGATCTGATCATGCGCCGAAGAGATCTCAATTCATCAGTAGATTCGCCTTATTTAGATCTAGACATTACACCCAAGAGATCATGATATTTCAGATCTAGCTCCCATAAGATGTTCAACCCAAGCACATCCTTAAGCCAAATGATCTCCTTTGCTTTATATATACAAGCTCCTCCTAGAAACATGGATCAATACCACGAGCCAAAACCATAGAAACACAAATATTGTCGACTAGTTAAACATAAGAAACCCCACGTGTGCTTTTCTGTGCCTTGAAATGTGTGCACTGGGGTACGCACCTCCTGGACAGCTTATCTGCGTATTAGGATGCGGTCCCTTCACGGTGTACTTGCGGGTATGCACTTTCTGTAAGGTGTACCTGTGCACCCCTTATTTTCTTCCATATTTGATAGCTGATCATCAATCTCTGCTGCTAACTTGAAGTACTGCGGTCTATCACCTGAATGGGTTGCCATCAAGGACAACACTTTAGCCATAATGCCAACAACCAAGGCCATGATTTTTCTTCTAAAGTTACCATAAACATCCTCATTAAACAGTCCTCATGAAAATCAACTCCTAATCTATGTATGTACATATGAAATTTAACCAAATGAAAGGCAACACCATCTCCTTTTTCATCTTTGAATTTTGGCAAATATGATTTCCAATCTATGCAAGCCATTCGATTTGGAAAACCAGGAATGTGATCTTGATTCATGGGAATGTACCTTCTAGATTGAGAATTCATCTTGAAAATGAGGATACACCAGTGGGACTTGAAAATATGGATTCTTCTTGATTGGAGTCAGCAAGTGAAAGTTACAACCTTCTTGTGTCTGACGGTTGTCCACCATCAGCAATCAGATCTGAAACTTGATATTCTTTCATGGGGAAGATGGAACATTTCATCCACAGCATGGTCACCAGAATGTTAGCACTCTGTAGTTTTCCTAGGTCAAGGAGGAAAGTTGCAGAGGTAACCATAAACCACTTTAGGCTAGAATCTAGCCCTTCTAGATTGGAGAGGACTCCCTCACTTAGTTTACTCAAAAAATAGGATATTAAGCTAGGTAATAAGCTCGAAAAGGTTTTGATTTTAGATATCTATTGATGAGAAAAGGAGGAAAACCATTGGGCATGGAGTCATGATCAAAATCTGATTTATGTCTAGTGAGATGTTTGGAAAATAGAGGGTTTCTCCATAGGGGTAAGGTAGGAAGCTTTGGTGGTGGTTTTAGATTTAAATTATTGTGGAAGATGAAGGAAGAAAAGTGAATGACAATAATAAAAAATAAATGAATTCTAAAATGTTGTTCTAAAGTTGAAAACATTAATAACTTGGCAAATTGATCAGAACATCATTAAGAATGAATTATGAATCAATCATATGGATTTTTTCCAAGAAAGAAAGATGTACTTTAAAGGGATGAAAATCACATAATATAACTCATAAGTCAAAGGATCACAAGCCACCAAAATTTTAACACAAGAATCCCTGCAAATCACCTACTATTCCATTCATTCACTAGCAAAAAGTCTTCAAAATTACATTTCTCAAAAAGTCCCCTCTCTAAACTCAACCAACAACTCCCCTTCCAGTCAAAATCATAAACTATATACAAAATATTGTTCCTAAGTCTAAGGGGCTCGAAATCCACCCATTCCCCTAATAGATGTAACTAATTACATAAAAATAGCAAAAGGAAAACCACTTTTCTGGAAACTAGGAAACTACCTTTGACCCATTAATTACAATCTCTCCTACACATCTAATACATCGAACTTGTACAAAAAGATCATGATTTCATTCCTCACATGGTAAATCATAACTGATGAAGACATAAAACTTCTCCTTTGCCAACGCAGGGGTAAAAAAATTGTTCAAAAAGGTGATTGTGTCTTTGCATAACAAGGTTGTTGTTCACAAAAAGGAAATAATACTCGTGACTTTTCTTGAAACCAACTGTTACACTGATTAGCATGAACAAGTCCATCAGCATCTTCAAGTCTTTAGATGACTATTACAACAAAAATGACCCTAATAAATTCTGAAAAAAGGCTGAAATTGTTCATGAATATTGTGAACAACAATAGAGGGAAAAACTCCAACCAGTCAAAGAAAAAGTTCAAAATGCTTCCAACCTCTCCTAGACCCCTGATAATTTTTAATTAATACATATAAGGCTAATAAACTAAAATTTTCAAGATTTGGAGGCGGGTGAGAGGGTGAAAAATGACTCTTTTTTTGTGCGCAAGACCTATGCGTAGCAAAAAAAAAAAAAAAACTTTCACTGCATGGATGGATACACATTTGTCAAAACCTATTGGTGGATGAACTGCTTACTATAATGAAGATGTTCTTGACATATAAATGCCAATTTTTTTCCAAAAGTACCATTTTTCGAGAAACCGTAATATCGTTGCTAACCCTGTGCGCAACACCTATGGGTAACAGTTGTCAACTTGTCTTTTCACTTGATTTCTTTGCTTCAACGACCTCAACCAACAAATCTAGCTTTCCCCTATCTTCCTCTTGAAGTCTCCATTATCCTTGTTGAAGAACTTCCTTCATTTTTTTGAATTGCGTTTTCAATGTCCAATGTTGCTTGTAGATATTCTTTAATTGCTTGTGTAGAAGAAGGGGGGAAAGACACTTCAATTGTCCAAAATACAAGCTCAAGATGCCTCTAAACTCTTTTGGACCCCTTATAATTTAAAATTAATTCAAATGAGGTTGACACACTGAAAATTGCATGTTTTCAATATAGGCAAATAAGTGGAAAAGAACATTGTTTTTGTGTGTAGCGCTGAGGACATGAAAGGAAAAATGTGCGGAAGAATGATCAGCTCACCTTCTAATAGATACGGGAAATTATGATAATTTCACACAATCTCCCTTACATATATATATCAAGGTTTGAAGGTGGTTTGGTCGATCAAAAGGGTGAAAATTTGGGTGAATGTTTGCATGCGCATCCCTTTTGTGCAGTACCAGTATGCACATCAAAGTTGCAAATAACAAAATAAGGCTTCAAACTCCTATTTCTTTGGTTGAACAAGGTAATTTGCATTCAATTGAACTAAGCAAACTCTGCAAACCCACAAACACACTTGGAAACCTGCATTTGAAGAAGATAGTCTCTCTTTTAGGCCGCGTGCAGTGTTCCCCTGCAGCCCATGTACAATGACTGATATTTTTTTAATATATCACAAACAATGAATCAAATTAAGAAATTTTTTTTCAGCAGTTTAATATAATCAAAATGCTTCTCCACAAAAAAATTGAGCTAAATCCAACGCACGGATTTCGCGAAAATCCAAAAATGTCTGTAGATGACGGTCGCTCATTTCTTAAAAACCAGAAAGATTTTTAACCTAAAATAAAGTGGGTTTATTCATTTTATCCTCATTCATCTATTGTACAAATTTCGTGGTAAACAGGTACATGGTTTAAGCGATATGGTGAAAATATGTTGACTGTGTGCATGCGCAGTGACAGCTATTTTTCATGGTTTAAGAAAAATTAGGGTTTCTGAACAAGATGCACATGTTGGTGATGATTCTGACACTATATTAGTGAGAACACACACCCCTTTTAATCCTCCTTTCGCCAAAAATGCAAAACATTCATCTCATAGATAAAACCCTAACCCTAATGCTTTGTCAATAGTGCAAAAAACTTCTGATTGATGTTTGGAGCATCTAAAAAGGTGAATAATGAAATCGGTGGATGTTTATGAAAGCCAAGCATGTCCTTTTAATCCTCCACATGGTTGAGATTTGTCTTTAGTTACAATGATGCCCCACTTTCAAAAACGAAGCACCACTTGAGATGATGAGGTATGATCTTGTAAATAGCATGACAACTGACTCATGACACCTCACTCATGACAAGACACTCATAACCAAACACCACTTATTTATCTAAATGATTTTTTATACTTGATCTTTATAATATCATGACTAAACTTCACAAATTGACTTAAATACATAGAAAAGCCAAATTGGTAGTGATTACTGACTATAGGATACTAACATTGGCTCCAATGGGGATGGCATCCTCCCTGTGAGGTGCCATGAACACCATATACTAGTAGCCTAAACCATTGGGCAATAGAGTATGCTCTGGAACCATAGAAATTTAAACCAATCTGGAAGCTTGTTGCAATCCTCAAACTGACTCAAAACCATTCTTCAAATTAAAAACTGAAATGCACACTAAAAACTAAAAACTCTGCTGCAAAATGAATCTCCAAATAGTGCTCAAGGTGGTGAGCTTATCCATCACGCCTACTCACTCTAATCTACTGAAATGACTGTGATATCAAGTAATAACGAATTTCTAATGCAACTAGTGAATAAAATGGCTACTTAACTAAAGCTTGCATTCAACTTCTCCAGGTAGAAAAATAAACTCAGAAAATGGAAACTCAAACTTTCCACTGAAAACCTCTTCTTAATCCATAAATACAACAACGTTCTCTTGTTCTAATGATTGCAACAAGGTGCCAAAAGGGTCATAGAAATCATGAAGGGATTGCTTATCTGTTTGTTGATCATTGAGTAAGGATTATTTTTCATGATTGCCTACTAGCTACTTTGTTTCTAATTCAACAATCTTTAGACCATCCTTGAATGAGAAAGGAGAAAATTGTTCATCTCTCTTATCATGCAATTCGTGGAGAAACTTTGTACATTTTCGAATAATAGCCATGGCATGTGTTTGAGGATCATCTAAACACAATCTTTCATGTACTTCAAGAAGACTATCACCCTAATCTTCAAAGAAATAAAAAATAAGAACTACGTCTTCAGTGTCTTCCTATATTTCAGACAGAAAAGTATCATATACAACTTCAGAAATCTGCCTTTGATAAACCTCTTCTTGATGAGCTAAAAGATCAAAAAATTCTTTTTTCAACTCAAAAATAATCTCATTTTGGCTGTCTAAAGGACCTAGAACAACATTTTCTTTTTCATATCTTCTTTTAAGCTCTAAATCACAATTGTCATATGCAGATATCAATTCTTCATTGAATCTAATGTGGCTGTTTATTGGAGTAAATGACTCAAGAAAAGATTGGAGAATTCCAAAATATGATCACTTATCTAAATAATTGTTTTCATGATTTAAATCTTCTGAGAACTGTAGAGGTTCATGATCATTATCAAGGAAAAAATTATGAATTTGAACATCAAAATTATTATCCATAATAAAATGAGAAAATGTATTTGGGTGAAGATTTTCCTGAATGGCATGGCAACTAGCTCTCACTATTATGCTTTCCTTATGAGAAGAGAGTTCAGACATGGTTTCCTTGATTTCATGATCCATCAAATCCTCATAAGCAATATCAATTTTCAAATGTTGCAGAAGACTGTCAAAATCTCCACAGAAGGTTTCAACCAGCAATATAGAAGAGTAGTTGTCTCTATAGTTCTTACAGAAAACTACGTACAAGCCTTTAAGGGAATAAATACTAGCATGAGACAATCATTCATACCAATATCGTGTTTTTTCTTCTAAATTTACCATAAACATCCTCATTAAACAGTCCTCATGAAAATCAACTCCTAATCTATGTACGTGCATATGAAATTTGATCAAATGAAAGGAAGCATCATCTCCTTTTTCATCTTTCAATTTTGGTAAATATGATTTCCAATCTATGCAAGGCATTCAATTTGGAAAACCTGGAATGTGATCTCAATTCATGGGAGCATGCCTTTTGGATTGAGAATTCATCTTAAAAATGAGGAGACACTAGTGGGACTTGAAAAGTTGGATTCTTCTTGATTGGAGTCACCAAGTGAAAGGTACAACCTTCTTGTATCTGACTATTGTCCACCATTAACAATCAGATCTAAAACTTGGTAGTCTTTCTTGGGGAAGATGGAACCTTTCATCCCTAGTACGGTCGCCATAATGTTAGCACTTCGTAGTTTTCCTAGGTTGAGGAGGAAAATTGCATAGGTAAATACAAACCACTTTAGGCCAGAATCTAGCCCTTTTATCCTGGAGAGGGCTCTCTCACTTAGTTTACTCAACAAATAGGATATTAGGCTAGGTAATAAGCTCAAAAATGTTTTGATTTTAGAGATCTTTTGATGAGAAAAGGATGAAAACCATTGGGCATGGAGTCATGATAAAAATATGATTTCCCTCTAGTGAGATGATGGAAAATAGAGGGTTTCTCTCCAGGGGCAAGGTAGGAAAGGTATGACATCTCAAATTATTAGTGAAAGCATAACTATAAGATTGGATTTTCCTATTGACCATTATTAATTTGGCATTAGTCAGTATAGGTTATGATTTTTATGCAGAACTTAATTTCTAATTTGAGTGACAATGAGAAACACTTGTCATAGAATAAGTATTATTTATTTTTTTTAAGAAAATGAAAGATAAAAAGGGATTTCAAAGTGATTATAGGTTCACCTAAATTAAAGTGCATATTCTTATAATACTCTATCCATAAATCTAGGGTTAGATAAAGTTATTATTGATACACATACATCAAATTCATATATGTGCATCATGGATAATGCATATCTGAAAGTTTGAATGGATTGTACATGCATATTAAATGTATCCTTAAAAGTTAGCAAATTGTACGCATTCAGATACTTAATAAATAAGTTATGTTATTTAATAGTAATACTAAAGTAATAAATTCCTTATAAGATAAGATTACTAGAGTGTAAATTGATGTTTAGGTTGGTAAGGATGTTAGCCTCCTAAATTATGGCACGAAAACCTTTCACTCTTTGAAAGGAGGCTAAGATTATTTATATAATTGATAAAAGTAAATGCAACAAGAGAGTCATTCAGTGAGAAATCCAATACCAATAGATTGCTAGCAAGAGATCATATTGGAACTATTTTTTAGTGTAGAGCACATGGAAATAGGTTATGGTGACCTAAGAATATGAATGGAAACTATGTCAACACAAGGATTACTTGGAGGTGACTCTCTCTAGGATGAATCATCCACCTGAAATCAAACATGAACTCTTGGGAGTTGCAGTGTCCTTCCATATTTAGGACAAAATAACGACGAGAACTAAAACAGGCGCAGTCCGCCCTTTCATCTTGAGAAATCCCAGGTGATAGTCTACCACCTTTTCTTATATTAGTTTATTATTAGTTACATAGTTCTACTAAAGATTGTGTCAAAGGAAGGCCATAAGTATGATGTCGTGTGCATGGTTCTTCACCGAGTAAGTCTATTTCATATGATCATACCATTTACTATAAAAGAATATGGCTCATGACATAGTGGTTTTTGGAAATCTTAGCCATCACAAGTGATTTGGAGCACCTAGGAACATGTTGGTGGATCCAATAATGGCTCAGAGATTATTTACATTAAATGGAAAAAAAAAAAGTATTGGGCCTGGTACATGTATGTCAGGCAATCAACACATTGATTTAAAGTTTCATGTAGATTCCTTTATTGGAGAAGAAGAAGGAACACACAATTTCTTATTCTTCAACTTATGCATAGTAGAGATGTGCCATGCATGTGATACATGAATGGGTTTGTCTTGGATGATTGTTGAGACAATGATGATTAGACATATTTACATTGATAATTGAAATACTCTTAGGTTCAAATATGTGACATCTAAGAAATTCAAGAGGATTATTACTATTCTGGGTAGGTTGAGATTGAGTGTTAGGTTTTTTAAGCCTATCATATAATTGTATGTTTTTTTTAATCTTAATCATATAATGGTATTAATGATCTCATGTTAAAGGATATCTAAAATGTGGAAAGTCCTAGAATAAGAGCCATTTTATTGGCTAAACCTGAGTGGTGCAAGTGATGTAGTTAAGATTAATTCCCAAGAAGCATTGGTGCACCTTGATGTAGGTCCACTGCACATGTGGTTTTAAGTTAATGATCACTCACTAATTGTACATTCTCTTGTGAGATGTTTCATTATGATCGATGATAAACATATATAACTATGATGCTTTTAATTTCATATGAAACCAATTGTGTTAATATATGAGAAATAAACCTATATAAGTTGTAGATATTTTGTTAACTTACTTGGGGATGGTGTTTATAGGAACTAATGTGTGCCCAAGTAGTCCACATTTGTTACAAAATGAAGATATATGTATGCATTAGGCATACCCATACACATATTTTACATTGTTGAATGATGTTTTGTGCCCTTAAATTATTGGCATCAATAATGATAAAATATAACGGTGGGGCTTGTTTGTTAAAGCATGCAACACATATCCACCCAAGACCATTTAAACACCAAATAAGGGAGGTAATAAGAGTTAACAAGTGAATATGATGTTGATATTAATTACATAAGGGGAACCATAAACAGGGTGGAAGACGTTTTAAGTAGGAGTCTCAAATATTTCAGTATTCCCTAATGGACAACAATTAGGGAGAAATTGCTCAATTGAAAAATTGAGGATTGGCACTATGAGGATAGCAAGAGTTTAAAAGAGGATGCCAAGGATATGCATCTTTGTCTTCCTTTACTTTCCTGCTCTAAGGACTTCGATATGAAGTCCATTATTAAGATGGGGTGTATGTAGTGCCCTTCTTTGGTTGATGGACCTTCATCCTTGATACATTATTCTTTGAGGACCTCAGGTTGAGGATTTAGATACTTGAATCTACAATTAGTGGATGTTATGGTTATGTTTATCTTGCTATTTGATGTTATGATGATGATAACTTTGATGGATATTTATGTTTTCTACCGATGTTATGATGATGATTGATTTGATGGATATGTGTGTTTTCTTATGATATTATGATGATGATAGTTGTGATGGATGCATTCATTATATTGGTTTCTTACATTAGTCCTGGTTCATGATGAACAATGATATGGATGATTATGCCATATTAATGGTGTTATTATGATAATGACTAACACTGTGAAACCTTGTTACTAGTGATTATCAAGCATGACAAGAAACCACCAGATGTACTAGAATGTGATGAGTCGACGACATCTGGTTTGATGGAAATATATTTTGTCTTTGAAATTTTAAAGTTCAGTGAATCTACTATAAATTATAATGGTAGTGGTTGCAGGCACAGGCTAGTTTCTTGGTCAAATGACACACACATGGGTGATGGGGTTGTATAAATGGATGAAACTGCATGTGAGGGGTGGGACAATGTCCCTAATTTCACCCGCTAACACTCCCACTGTGACTTGGGCTGGAAGGGTTGGAATTCCTTCGCCTTGAATATCACGATGTCGCAGGGTAAGGTACTAAATTGGGTCGTTCATGAGGATTTTACTAGGGGACACACATCAAGGTGAATTCCTTAATCCCCAACACAATTAATCTCACTATAGCGGGCAACACGAGAGATGATAACAATATTTATCATTGCACCTAGATTTTCCCCTCATAGCCATTGGATGCTTGAAGGGCAAGCGACGTGGCACCCTTGGAAATTCAAGGGAATTTATTAAAGGGAATGACTAACTTGACACCCTTGGCATCACAAATAAATTATTAGGTTTGGCACCCTTAGAACTTCAAGGGAAGTCCTTGAACCTTTGGAATGACAAAAAAAAATTTAGGCATGGCACCCTTGGAACTTCGAAGGGGAGTTCTTGGAGGGCACGACCAACTTGGAACCTATGGCATTAAAAATAAACTAATAAATATAATCAAGATATGAAAATCCTACAAATTTGTTGGGTTGTGTTATATTCTTTCCACGGCTAACCTACATAATGAACCGGGGGGTTAGAGGGGGGGTGGAGCCCCCCCTTCATTGTGTCGATTGTGCAGCGGGGGGGTCACAGGGGGGGTGGCAAACCTACCTATGGTTTTCGGTCCATGGTTTTGGATGCGATGGTTTTCGGTCCATGGTTTTGGACGTGATGGTTTTCGTTCCATGTTATTGGATGCTTCGGCATGCATAAATATGTATTGTAACATTGAAAGGAACATAATGAAAAATCACGCTGGTAGTCCTGGTTTTGGGATCTAGTGGGAAAATCTTTGTGTATATGTGTTTTATGTGTTATGCTCTTGCATTGTTTATTTTCTGTGTTTTAGAATTTGTATGCAGGTAATTTATGTACAGGGTTAAAACCTACATTTGGTATCAGAGTTGTTTTGGCTTCAGGTGGATGCCTTTGTTGCTGAGGGGTTTCGCTTGGGCCTTTGGTAGACTATTCAGTGGGAGTCTTGCGAGATTGATTCTGTGGTTAAAATATTTATGGCGAGTAGTGAAAAGATAGGAGATCGAGGAATTTTATGGTCAGATTTTTTTAGTTGTGGAAATCAGTTTGGAGGATTTGTTGGTGGATAAAGATCATGGATCCAGTAATGCGGGTACTAACCCAATGGGAGTGACTGATGAAGAATGGAAGAAGTTGGATTGGAAGGCAAAGAGCACAATACAATTGTGTGTCTTAGATTCAGTATTGCTGAATGTATCAGGGGAAGCTACAACAAAGGCTTTGTGGGACAAGTTAGGGACTTTGTACCAATCTAAGTCTCTTGTGAATAAATTGTTCGTGTGAAAAAGGTTGTATAACCTAAGGATGAAAGATGGAGACTCGGTGATAGAGAATCTGAATGCATTTAATACTATGGTAAGTCAATTATCGTCTATTGATATCAAAATTTTAGGTGAAGATAAGTGCATTAGTTTGTTGTGTTCTCTACCAGATTCGTGGGATAGTCTGGTTATTGCAATAGGTAGCAATGAAACTGCCTTGTAGTTTGATGAAATAATCTCATCCTTGCTGATGGAGGAGATGAGACAGAAAAATATGGAGAGCCAGAATGGTGATGCCTTGTCTGTATGAGGATGGTCCTAGAACAGAAACAAAAATAAGTTATCGAGTGGGAAATCTAAATCTAGAGGGAGATAAAAATCTCTAGGAAAACTTGTGAAGGTGGTGTGCTGGAAATGTGGAAAGGAAAGGCACTACAAAAGGGACTGTCAATCTAAAGCTCCTGACAAAAAAAGAGATCTGATGATGCTCCTTCTATAGAGGCGAAAACCACCTCAGATGAAGGTGGGGATGTGTACTTGGCTTCTTCAAGTACACATGTAGATCATGAGGCATGGTTGATTGACTTAGGTGCATCCTTTCACTTCACTCCCCATAGAGAGTGGTTCTGCAAGTATGAGAAATATTATGGTGGTGATATCTTCTTAAGGGATGATAGGAAGGCTAGAATCGTTGGTCACGGAAAAGTAAAGTTGAAGTTGCAAGGTGGAAGGGTTAGAACACTTCCGGGTGTTCTACATATTCCTACATTGGTTAGAAATCTAATTTCTGTAAGCAAGATGGATGATGCAGGTGTAAAAACAGTGTTTGAGAAGGATACCTGCAAGATGGTTCGAGGAGCAAAGGTATTGATTTGGGGAGTTCAGACTGGAACTATGTACAAGTTGCAAGGTAGCATTGTTTTTGAAGGGTGCAACAATTCTGTGGTTCCTGAAAGTGGAGCAGAAAATCTAGTGGTCTCTGGAGGGAAGACCATGCTATGGCATCAAAGGCTTGGACATATTGAAGAGAAGGGCCTTCGAATACTTCATGGTAAGGGTATGGTAGAAGGTATGAGTAATAGCTCTTTGGATTTTGATTTCAAAATTGTGTATATGGGAAGTAGAATAGGGTGAGTTTCCCCTCTGGTGGTAAGAGGGCAAAACAGATATTAGAGCTTGTGCACAGTGATGTGTTTGGACCTGTGAAGGTTCCATCACTGGGTAATTCTATGTACTATGTATCATTTATAGATGACTTCTCAAGGAATACATGGATATATTTCCTTAAGAAGAAATCTGAAGTCCTTGATAGGTTTAAAGAATTTAAGGCTTTGGTGGAAAACCAGATAGAGAAGAAGATAAAGGTGCCGAGGATAGATAGTGGTGGAGAGTTTTGCAGTAAGGAATTTGAAGAATTCTATAAGAAGTGTGGTATAGCACGGCATAAGACTACTCCATATACACCTGAGCAAAATGGAGTTGTAGAAAGAATGAACAAGACGTTGATGGAAAGGGCAAGAAGCATGCTCAGTGGTGTCGGGTTAGGACAGGAATTCTGGGCAGAGGCAGTAGAGACAACATGTTACATGGTCAACAGATCACCTTCATCAGCCTTGGAGGATAAGACTCCACAAGAGGCATGGACTGCTAAGAAACCCTCTCTTTCACATCTGAGGGTATTTGGATGTGATGCGTATGTACATGTTCCAAAGGAGAAATGAACCAAGTTGGATAGTAAATTTGAAAAGTGCATCTTTATTGGCTATAATGATGGTTTAAAGGGTTATAAGCTTTGGAACCCAACAACGAGGAAGGTTGTGTACAACCAAGATGTGGTGTTCAGAGAGGTAAAATATGTTATTAAACATGAAGTCCAACCAAAGGAACCCAAGAAGATAGAGTTTGAGCTAAAGGAGGAAGAACCAGACTCTACAACAGAGGAGGAATCAGAAGATGAAGAGCCACAAACTTCGGGTGTAAGAAGATCAGTTCGAGAAAGAAGGCAACCAGAAAGGTATAGTCCATTTGCTTTTTGTTCAAATTTTGCTTTATATATTACTGATGATGATCTCAGAACTGTGAAGGAAGTAGTAGATTCAGAAGATGGAAAACTCTGGGAAGAGGCCATGGTTAATGAAATGACATCTTTGCACAAAAATGAGGCTTGGGATCTAGTGAAGTTGCCGGCTGGAAGGAATCCCATTGGCAGCAAATGGGTGTTCAAGAAGAATACAAATGTAGAAGGAACGATGGAGAAATACAAAGCTCGGTTGGTAGCAAAAGGTTATTCCTAGGTGCTGGGAATTTATTTTGGTGATATTTTTTCTCCTGTTGCCAAGGTAACTTCTATTAGATTACTTTTATCTGTTGCTGCTGCTTTTGATTTTTAGGTAGAATAGATGGATGTGAAGACAACATTTCTTCACGGGGATCTGGAAGAGAAGATCTACATGAAGCAACCTGAAGGATTTGTGGTGAAGGGTAAGAAAGAAATGGTATGCAAGTTAAAGAAGTCTCTGTATGGGTTAAAACAGTCACCAAGGATGTGGTATCATAAATTTGATACATTTATATGGGGACTTGGATTTATCGGAAGCAAAGCAGATCACTGTGTGTATTTTAAATTAATTCGTGACTATGTTATTTATCTGGTTTTGTATGTGGATGATATGTTGTTGGTTGGAAATGACAAAGAAATTATCCAGGATTTGAAGACCCAATTGTCCTCCAAATTCGACATGAAAGATCTTGGTGCTGCAAACTATATTTTCGGCATGGAAATTTAAAGAGATCAAGAAAAGAGGAATCTTTGGTTGAACCAGAGGAAGTATGCCGAGACAATACTAGAGAGGTTTAATATGCATGATAGTAAACCGGTGAAGGTTCCTATTCCTGTAGGTGTAAAGCTATCTGCTGAATAGTGTCCCAAGACACAAGAAGAGGAAGAGGATATGTCCCGTGTTCCATATGCAAGTGCAGTCGATAGCCTGATGTATACAATGGTTTGTACTAGACCATAAATTGCACATGTAGTGGGAGTATTGAGCAGGTTTATGTTAAAACCAGGGAAGGAGCATTGGACAATAGTGAAGCGGGTTTTCAGGTATTTGTGTGGCACTAGTGATTATGGTTTGTGCTACTAAGGAAGACCAGGATTGGACAGAGTTTTGGATATCTGTGGCTTTGTTGATGCAGACTGGGCTGGAGATTTGGATCAGAGAAGATATACAAGTGGGTATGTGTTTAACCTATTTGGAGGAGCAGCCGGTTCGATGAGTAAGAAACAATCTGTAGTGGCACTATCAACTACAGAGGCAGAATACATGGCCACCACTCATGCAAGCAAGGAAGCAGTTTGGTTGCAGAGATTGAGTTCAAGTATTGGGTTAGTACAGGGAGCTATAAGGATAGACTGTGACAGCCAAAGTGCAATTTTCTTGGCAAAGAACCCTGCTTATCATTCAAAGGCAAAGCACATTGATGTTCAGTATCACTTTGTGAGGGATATGATAGAAGACAAAAAGGTGTTGCTGGTAAAGTTGGACACTTTGAAGAATACTGCAGATGCATTGGCAAAATCTGTGAGCTCTGAGAAGTTCTCCTGATGTACAGAAACAATGGGTGTTTCAGGGCTGGAAAAATGACTAAGCTCTCTTGTGGTTCCCTGTGGAAAGAAAACAACAAGTGGGAGAATGTTGGGTTGTGTTAGAGGGGGGGCGGAGCCCCCCCTTCGTTGCACTGATTGTGCAGGGGTTTGAGTGGGGCGGGTAGCCCCCCTCTACGGGGTCTAGGGCAACACCTCGAGAAATTTTTTTTTTGTACCCTATATTAGGTTGGGTGAACCTACCTATGGTTTTCGGTCCATGGTTTTGGATGCGATGGTTTTCAGTCCATGGTTTTGGACGCGATAGTTTTTGGTCCATGGTTTTGGACGTGATGATTTTCAGTCCAGGGTATTGGATGCTTCAGCATGTATAAATATGTATTGTAACATTGAAAGGAACATAATGAAAAATCAAGCTGGTAGTCTTGGTTTTGGGATCTAGTGGGAAAATGTCTTTGTATATGTGTTTTATGTGTTATTCTCTCGCATTGTTTATTTTCTGTGTTTTAGAATTCGTATGCAGGTAATTTCTGTACGGGGTTAAAACCTACAAAATTCACATCAAGTGATAAATTAGGTTAGTACCAAGGCAATTAAATCAAGAATAAAACTTGGGGTAAAGGGAGAATAGGAAGAAATAAAAATATTGTATGTTGAGAACTCTACACTTCCCATGTTGAAAATATTAGGTAGATAATGTACCTAAGTAATTTAATTATAAAAAAAATTAATCCTAAACTTCATTAAGAGAAGAGGGTGGTGAATTAAAAAAAAAATATTAATAAATTAAAATTTGAGAAATTTAGAGAACCTCCATGTGGAAAGAGCCAACATAAGAATATCCATCTAAGAGGAAAAGTGAGTTAAATTAGGAGGAAGTTAGGGGACCAAATCTAAGACTAATTAGTTGACTTCAGTAATGAACACAAATTAAGGAGTAGGAAAAGGGGATCAAGAGACAAGTAGAATAAGAAATAGGGAGTCTTGTTGGGGTGAGGGAAAATACTATTTTTGAATTAAAATTTTAGCAAATAATTATGGAGAGATTTGGTGAGAGGGTGACACATGGTTGGGTGAATAATAAAAAATTTGGATTTGTAAAATAATTAATTATGTATGAAGTTCCAAGAGTCACCTATGAAGCCTCCTATAAAAGAAGGGGCAAGCCATGGGAGAGGATACTTTTTGCTTACACTATTATTGGATGGATGAGATTATATCATTGTGATTGAATGCGAGCTATAGTTGGTTTTGGTGAGGTAGAGGTGAGCACTCCTTGGTTTTTTTGAGCCAAGGAGTGCTCACCTCTATCAGGTAGCA
Source organism: Pinus taeda (assembly GCA_000404065.3). Taxonomy (NCBI): domain Eukaryota; kingdom Viridiplantae; phylum Streptophyta; class Pinopsida; order Pinales; family Pinaceae; genus Pinus; species Pinus taeda. The sequence goes on along the minus strand of APFE031090807.1, from coordinate 35,285 downwards.
CACTTCCTCCTTTGTACATGTCCATTGCATCTCAGGGGTTTGCGGGGAAGGAGAGTACCCAAGGAGTAGGATGGGAGGTCAACTATTGGGGCACTATATTCAGTCTGAGCACATCACCATCACACTTGGAGGCAAATGACAGCAAGGGAGTGAAAATAGTGGCAAGGCCAAGATAGAATCTCCTCTCTATGTGAATGGTGCCTATGGTATTTATGATTTGTTGTGCATATGGTTAATAGAATATAAAACTAATGATATGTGTATTTTATTGTAATTCATGGATGTTTGATGTAATGCCTTAATATCTATGAGTTTCTAATGTTTATTTTCTTATGGTAGTATCCCAATTTATCTGCATGGTTTTAAAACTTAATTTCATGATTATAGTTTGTTTTGTTAAACAGAAAGCATAGGGTTAGTCCCTACAGACAACATAATAGTTTCAAATATGTGTGGATCGTTGGTGTGTGGAAGAGGGAACATAAACATCCGCACTTGCATGCTTCTGCAATTCGATGTGGTGCAATTGCTAAGATAACTTTGTATTGCGAATGAGCAACCATTTGTTTGCACATCACCCATGGAGTATTTGTATTTAATGATAATTCCATGTCTATTGCCTAATTTCCATATGACTTACCTTTCTCTCTGTAATAGTGTTCTACTTGTTGATATCCATTCTCTATGTGCACACAACCATGAATAGAATAAAATTTAAAAGTCACATTTCATTATACATGCAACATTGTAACTAGACATTACAAGAGACAATTGACCTATGTTGTAAAGATTTGCATAGAATTAGCAATACATATAAATAATAAAGATGATAAGGGCCCACATTACTCTACAAAAAGTTATTCATTATGAGCTTTTTCTCATATTATAGAAAATATATTAGATCTCTAGAATGTCAAAAGGTAAACAAAAGTACCAATTAATAATAAATAATGCATATTTCACTAACCAATTTGTATAGAGATATGAATAAAATTTATCATTAAATAAATTTGATTTTGTTATAAATTTAATATAATTTAATTTATATATTAGGTTTATATTTTTTTAAGTTTGGCATGGCTTTCACTGTGCAGAAGAAGCTTGTTTTGTTCAATGAAACTTTTCATTGTAACTTCCACATAATGACAACTTTGTACAAGGAACTAAAGGTTGTGCAAAGTGCAAAAAAAACTCTACAATGATGCATTTAAGATTTCATTGTGCAGATATCCGCACTTCGCAGTAAAGGATTTGCTAATTTATTGATTAAAAATTTTGAATAACACATAATTAGCCAACGAAGCTCATTAATTGATGAAAAGTTATAATGGCAGAATCAAATCTTAACTCAGGTGAATTGTCGTTAGTAATTGTATTCTTAAGAGATCTATGTCTCACATCCAAAACTATTTTCAAATAATGATTTTCATTTTAATCAATAACGCAACATCATATCTAAAACAAAGTCTCAAAGTATGTGTTCGAGCAAAAATAAAAAATGATCTCATAAAATTGATAGAGTCAAATAGTTTTAAATGGAAAATAGTTAATGTAGTTCAATTTGTAAATAGAAAATAGTTCAAAGCCTATTTAGATTCAAGACATAAGCATTGAAAAAAAAAATTCTCAACATGATCAGTGGTGAGCACTAGTATTGCAGCAATAATGGTGCAACTCCTGGGCTTCCTACTTTACTTTTGTCAACCCGGTAGTACGTAACAAACTTGGAAGCGACGGTGTTGTATGCACAAGTACTAGTTCTTACTGCACATTGTTACTTGGTTAGCTAGTGCAAGATCAATAGGAGCTCAAGCCAACTTCTATGAATTCTAGAAGAAGCTTTATATGTGATGAAAGAAAGGAAAGCTTACTCTACAGAGGCTATCCTACTTGCAGAAAGAGAAAGAAGACCGAAATGTGAAGTAAACCTAGCAAACCTTAATTTATCGACTAACCCTACTTTTGCAAAAAGAGAGGTGACAATCTAGGAAAGGAGTGCCATTACCTACTGAGGAAGTAAACTACACCTATCCAAGATATTTCTAGAAGGAAATAAGAAAAAACATCTTTTTTGGATTTTTATGTATTTTATGTGAAATTGTTATGTATGTAATTTATTTGTTTTTGGATGTGGCAGCGATTATGTGGCGATGGAGGCTGACTTTGGGATTTGCAGAGGTATAGGAAGGTGTGGAGGGGTCCTAGGAGGCCTCTGGTAACCTTTTGGAGGCTTTCCCTGCAATCGAACTTCAAAAGCCACTTATAGGAAATTCTACAGGAGGCTATAGGGCATCTACAGGAGGATCTACAGGAGGATGCCAAGGGTTGTTTTAGAGGTTTTAAAAGGTGGAAAAATGGTGGGAAAGGGTAGCTGAAGACTAGAGGGATGTGTTAAGGTGTTTGAGGTTCATCAAGGAGGATTAGGAAAGAAAATCATGGTTGGATTTGTTCAAGAGTCGAGAGGAAAATTTATGAGAAAAGTGCAAAAAATTAGGTTAGATTTGTGAAGAGTTGTGAATGACCTGTGAAACATGTAGCAAAAGAGATGGTGATGGTTGCTTTATTGACGTATTGTGAGCATAGATGTACTGGAAGAGAGTTCCAAATTAAATCCTGAAACTGAGCGAGAAAAGAACTAGCTACACCAAAAAAACAGAACTATATCTCATGTTAACCTAAATTATGATCTAGGAAAATAAAATGTTGAACAGCGCTATATGGAAAGGAAAGCATGGAAAGAGATTTATTGTAGAAATAGAAATTATCATGGAAAAATGGATTTGAGGCAAAGCATTAACCTCTAAATCAAATTGCAACACTAGAAATTGCATGGAGGAAGCAAAACTGTGTTTTTATGGCAGCAAGCAGATCTTGACCTCAGTTCATGGTCCCAAAGGGAGGAAATGAGGTCAGGCTCTGTTGATGGCCTTTTTGTGTCTTTCTCTTACCACTATTTAACCTACTTCAACAACTAAAATGGAAACAGCTATGTAAATCACCAAAAACAACCTATTCTAACCAAGGAAGAAATCTATCTTACATCAGCTAATTCATGAACTGAAACAAAACATATAAATACAAAACAAAAGGTGTTGCACAGCTGTGGTTGGTCCCTAACCCAAGAGCTTCAGCCCTCTGAAAGAACTCAGTGCTGGCTTAGAAAATATTTCATCTCCATTACCAAAATAATAGCCACATTACATAAAACTATTCACAAAAGTAAGCTCGAAATGAGCTAAGCAAGAGCTGCAACAAAAGTGTGAAAATTTGACCAACATCCAACAACATAATGAGGCCCTAAGCCTCTCTATTTATACCATTGGAGCCCCAACAACTCTCCTAAAATCAAGGAAGCTTGGCCCCTAAGACTTGAGATAGACAGTCGTTCCTCTTCACTTACTCAGTTGCCCCTTTGATGCATTGATGTGGTTGCTTGTGCTCTGAGCCTTCTAAAAGAGGATTTGAAGTAGGGATTCATAAATGAGGGGGACACCCTCCTACAAATCCTCTCCCTTGTTTCCCTCGAATATTGGCTGCCAAATGCTCATTAAACCTTTGATTTTGTCTCAAAATTGACCAAAAATCTGCATAAAACACACATTAGACTTCTTGGCATAATGACTAACCCAATTCAGTCTATTAGCATAAATATAATAAAAAACATGTAATAAACTAATGAGAATGTTGGACTAAGCTAAGTTAGGAGGCCAAATGAGCCCATATAATTACCCATTTATGGGGCTCATCATCACCCCCCCATTGAATGTGTTGCTCATCCTCTGAGCAACTAGTCTATCTCCTCATCCTTGATGGCCCTGATGGACTCCCTAACATCCCATGCTTCTGATGTGAGATCCTCTTCCTTATCATGGAATCCTGCCTTTTTTTCCACCTCTTCCCACTGTTCTTCTTCTTCTTCTTCTTTTACACCTTCCAGTAGGCCTAACAGCAGTGTAGGACTCAATTTGAGGCCAATCCAATTGGCCTTCAAACTCTGCATAGAGCGCTTGTATAGAGGCACTCTCCTTAATGCTTCTTTCATCCTTGTTGGGGAGTGATACTCCCTAATTTGCAGACTGTGTGGGAGAGTGTTCCACCTCCTCATACAAGCGTGAATACAGTCTTCCCCAAGTAATCTTTCCATGTCTTCAAAATGTGCAATGGCCTGGGCCTGCTCATTGATATACTCAGGGGCACTTTGAGGATTATTTGCAAGCAGCTGGAGGACACTAATGAGAGCCATGGGGTCTGCTGGCTCAACTTGGATCATTAAGGGTTCATTTTGCTCTTTTTCCATCATTATTTTTTTTTTTTTTTTTTTTTTTTTTTTTTTTTTTTTTTTTTTTTTTTTTTTTTGCCACCCTTTTCTCCTCATGATTCATCCATGATGCCATGGCCATCAGCTGCAACTCTCCCAGCCTGGCATTGGCGTCCCATAGGTTCATATCAGTGAGGGCCAAGTTATGCAAATAAAACTCTTCTATCTTTGCCTTGTCTTCTATTGAAGTTTGGTCACATAGGTCTGTAAACTATTTATAATCTTGAAAAGGCATGGTGCCTCTCTATGTCAAGGTCTTGATATGAAACTGTAGCCATTGGTCTTTGAGGTATACTCCATATTATTTTTCTGGTTGCCTGCACTGCAGTGCTTCCATAGACCATTTGGCCATGCATGCCAATTGTGTGTCCTTTTCTTGCAGTTGTTTCCTTAACATTTCATTTTCTGCTTCCAAGTGAGATCTTCTGATTGCTTCTGTATGTCTTACAGTGCTCAACTCCTGAGCCATTTCTTTAAGCTTGCTCTCCATGTGGCCAATGTTTTCCATCCCTTTGGACTTGGCGATTTGCATCCATATATGGATCCTTACTCTTTCTTTTTCCAGCTCAAAGAAAAGTGGGACTGCAAAGTTCTGTGGGATGATTTTTTCCCCCTCAAGGAGATTGTAATAAGACCCCAGACTAGGCTGGGGGTCAGGTTCTGGAATCTCTATTGTTTCATCCTTCCCCTTGGTTTGCTCTTCTTCCATTTTCTCAAGTTTCTAAGTCTCCTATAGCTTTGTTGGGATCTCCTGTAGAGCATTTTGTGCCTCTTGTAGGACTGTTTTTGAGTCCTGTAGTTTTATTCTTTCCTTCCAAGTGGAAGATCTAGGACTTCCTCTCTCATAAGTAATGGGGGTTTTGGATGGAGATTCTTCCCTTTTTACAGTAGGGGAATCTTCAATTATGATAGGCTCTTTTGAGGATGGTTGTGGCTTCCCTGTCTTTATTCTTGTGCTTTTAGAGCCCTAAAATACATTGATGGTGGCCTTTTCCTCTTTTTTTTGGGTTTAATTGGGGTGTTGAGGGCAGCAAGAACAGCTGCTGCTTCCCTTTCTAGTGTCTCAGGAGACACTTATGTCTTCTTTGCCCCTTTTTCCTCTTCTTTTGTCTTTTTTTCCTCTACTAGCTTTATTTCCTCTAGCTCTGTTTTGGTTTCCTTTTCATCTTGTTTAGTTGCCTTCTTTGCTTTAGTATTTTTCTTCTCTGGTTTAGTATTTTTCTTTTCTTTTTTAGTCTTTTTCTCTTCTGTCCTAGGTTCCTTCTTCTTTTCTTTGGTCTTTTTCTCCTCTGTTTTAGTCTCTTCTTTCCCTGTTTTAGGTTCTTTCTTCTCTGCTCTGGTCTTTTTCTCCTCTGTTTTAGTTTCCTCCTCATCTTCCCCTTTTTGTTCTTCCCCCTCACTTTCAGAAGGACTGAGGTCATATGTGAGGGCTTTTATATCATCTTCTCCTGTCATATTTCTGAAGATCTCCCGGGCTATAGGGATTGTGAAGGTGTGGGGGGCCTCTTCCACTAGCAGTTTAATTAGTCCATGGTGAGCCAATTGATCTAGACCTCCTGCCTTCAATTTAATGCTGGAGTCTATAAGGGACTGTAGGAGAAAATAAGGAATGATGATTTTTTGGGGTGTGGGAATATCCATGCCATATCTCAGCTCATGTAGAAGTCTGAAATGGTAACCATAAACTATGCTATACCTCCCTTCACAGGAAATGTACTTGATAATTTGGTAACTGACCTCATCCCAAGGGTAAGGTATGCCTGTTCTTCTGATGCCGTTTTTGTCCTCTACAGGATGCTCATTTGGTTTGAAGAAGGTTTTCTTGGCAACTTGACCCAGTGGCTTTTCTTCTTTTCTCCAAGGTAGTCCAAGTGGAAGACTGGTAACCCTACTAATAAAATCTGGGGTGATTTCCATGGTGAGACCTTTGAAAGTAACAGTGGCATGAGTCTTTGAGTGGGGTACCAAGGAAAGGGCAAATTCCTAAGTCACTTCTTCATCATACCCTCAAAGTTTTTCGATAAATGGCATCTAATTGGCTCTACTAAAAATGGATACTACCTCGGGATGTCCATGGACCTGACTGAATTTAGGGGTTCCTTCCTCATGAATCCCCCTGTCATTATGTTTATAATATTTTGGAATATCTCAGGTGGAGAAGGAGATAACAATTTTTTTTTTGCAAAGACAGGAAACAAAGAAAAAGACTGTGTTTTTATTTAAGAAACAAGTAGACCTTTTTGATGCAATTCCTCGTCTTTTTCAGCCTTAATTCTTCCCTAAAATTGCATCACTCCTTGTGTATATGAATATACAAGGTGGGTTTGTACAGAGCCTACCTCTTCAGGTCCGAATTTGAGAAAAAATCTCGTGTTTTCTCCTGTAAAACTGCTTATTGGCTCTCCTATAGAAATGGCTGGAGGTTCTCCTGTAGAACTTGTTACTGCTCCTGTAGAACCCGATAAGAGGAGGAGGAATGAAAACGACAGAGAATGGTGGTTTTGAGGCTATAGAGGTGGTATGGAGCTTTTTGCAGCTGTGGGGACGATGGTAAAATGGAAACAAAGGTGGTGAATGAGTTAGAGGAAGAGTACTTATGTTTACTGGAGATATTTTCGGCGATGATGTGAGGTGGAAAAAAGGGTACATTGTCATTATTTGGACCATTGTTCCTCACTGTTGTGTCATCATGAGTCTTCATGCCTTATGCCTGCAATCATTTCCCATAATTTGCTTTGGAGTCTAAACATTCGCCACTACTTGTCTTTTGGATTTTCCGTGAGTTGACTAGACACACGTGTGGTGGGCTCTCCGGATGAGCGCAGTCGAATTGGATGAGGGTGGCCAGTTAATTGGCCACCTTTCTAGTTTAATCCCAACCATTTCATTCATTCATGTAGTTTTCAAATTATATAGATGCAATAGAGGAGATGGTTAGACACTTACCTACAGGCCGAATGCTCGTGCTACGGTGCTGCCAGGTTCTGTTGCTGTTGCATGCTCGGATTTCAGTGCTGCATGCCTGTATCCCGTCTGCTATATGCTTTTTGCTTCTTGATATGTGCTCGGTTGCTTTGTATAGGTGCCCTTTAGCTGAATCTTGCTTCTGACATCCCCTGCATTCCTTTGGCTGCACCTATTTTGTTGTTGGCGCTTGATTTTAAGGGGATCAGCTGCTATAGGAAAACTTACAGGAGCTCTTGTAGCTGCTTCTCCCTCTAAAATTTTTAGCTGATGCTTGTGCTGGGAGCTGTGAGGATGCTACTAAAGATTATGATGGCAATGGAGAGGGATTTGGTAAGCTGCAGGTGAGTTGTGGAGGTGTTGGTCTTTTTATTTCCTTTTTTTTTTTAACTGGTTTCTGTGTTTTTTCTACAGGAAGGAAAGAAATCAATGGAAATGAGGTGGTGTAGGTGTGGATGGAGGGTTAGGATGGTGGATAGCTATAGGATGGCCTACATGCCCTCCAGGAAAACCCTCAACTCCTCAAACTGTTTGTAAAATCTATTTCGTGCTCTTTGTGATTTCTACAGGAGCCTGATGTAGAACACACAGGGTCTCCTGTAGGATGCACAGTCTTCAGAGAAAACACAGAGAGGTGGAGAAAAAAGTCAGAAATGATGGAGAAGAGTATAGAGGATGTGTAATAGGCTTTGTGATATGTCCCTTTGCTTCCTTTAGTCCATTTGTAACCTGCAATGCATTTAAAAGTCAATTTTCTCTTCCATTTTTCTCTGTTTTCTTTTTAAAGACAACTAGGGCGCCTCCAGGAGGTTTGCACCCTACTTTCTTGCCCTGGGCACCTCCAAGGGAGGTTTTCACCTAGGGATCTTGTTCTCTCTCTCATTTTTTCTTTTTGTCATCACTGGGCCGCCTCAAAAAAGGTTTTCACCCCAATGATGGGACTCAAGCGCCTGATAGAGGTTTTCACTTGAGTCCTTATTATTTTTTCCTTTTTTTTTTTCCTCAGTGAGTGGGTGGAGTGCAAGTTGAGACCTGCTCCACTACTAGCACTGTCTTATTAAGATCTTCAATGATCTCTCTCTTGGAGAGGGGCTTCTTGTAAATTTTCAATCTATGCCCATTGAAAAGAATGGGGATGGCTTCCTCATCAATGGTTCTGATCAAAACTGAACCATTTTCATTGCATTTTTCTACAGTGTAGGGTCCCAGCCATCTTGTCCTCGGCTTGCCTTTGAAATATTTATACCTTGAGTCATGGAGTAGTGCCCAATCTCCTTCTTTGAATTGCTTCTCCTTGATATTTTGTTCATGCCATATCTTCCTCTGAAGCTGGATTACCTCTGTGTGAAGAAGGGCCTGCAATCTTTGTTCATCCAATCCATTGAGCTGGAGTAACTTTTCCCTTTGTGCATGGCTGAGGTCTAGGTCCAACTGAGCTACCATCCTTAGTGTATTGTATTCAAATTCTATTGATAGCAAAGGCTTCTTCCCATAGACTAGTTCATAGGGTGTGAACCCAGTGGTGGTCTTCCATGTGGTGTTGTAGGCCCAGGTGGCCTCAACCAATTTATCTGCCCAATCTTTTCTGTTGCTGCTCACTACCTTGGTCATATTTCCTTCCAAAGCTCTGTTAGTGACTTCCACCTACCCATTGGCTTGTGGATGGTAAGGGATGGAAGTCCTGTGCTTGATTTTATGATGTGTGAGCGGGTCTTCAATCAAATTGGAAGTGAACGGGCTGCCTTGGTCTGTAACCAATTCTCTTGGATACCCGAACTTATAGAAGATGTTCCCTCTTAAAAACTCAGCTACTTTTTCTTCTATTGTTGTCTTGATTGCTTTTGTCTCTACCCATTTTGTCAGATAATCGGTGCACACAATGATGTATTGTTTCTGTTTTGAAGGAGGGTTGATAGGACCCACAAAGTCCATGCCCACTTTTCAAATGGCTCAAAAGTCACTTGAGGTTGCATGGGCATCTCATCCTTTGGAGTAGGTTTCCCCATCCTTTCGCACCGATCACATTAGCTGATATATGTCTTCACATCTTGATGAAGAGTGGGCCAATAGTAACTTGCTTGCAGAATTTTGAAGGCAGTCCTCTTTGTTGCAAAATCGCCTCCACAAGGCCCATCATGACAGATCAGGAGAATGTCAAAAACTTCCTCCTCCTTGACACATCTTCTTAGGATCTGATCTGGGCCAAGTTTGAAGAGATTACCCCCAATCCAGGTGAAAGGGGCGCTTTTCCTCATGATCTTGCTCTTCTCTTTTGAGGGCAGGTGTGGTGGGAACTGTGCTGAAACCAAGTAATTTGCTATATCAGCAAACCATGGAGAGAGTACTGAGATATCAAATAGGTGCTTATCTGGCATTTGATCATCCACCATTCCTTCCTCACCTGCAAGCAAATCTATTCTAGACAAAAAGTCAACAACAACATTTTCTTTACCAGGCTTATCAACAATGGTTAAATCAAATTGCTACAGTAAAAGCAACCATCTAATAATGCGAGCATTTACATCTACTTTATTCATTAAATACCTAATTGCAGCATGATCAATGTGTACAAAGGTTTGATAGCCTGTGATGTAATGTCTGAATTTATTTAAGGAATGTACTACAGTTAGGATTTCCTTCTAACTTAGTAACCAGAGAACCCACAGTAAAAACTATTTTTCGTCAACGTTTCAAATCCCAACAGGGATCCATCATCAGGACTTCTTTGAATGAAGAAAGTAGAAGAGCTTGAAAAAGGGTTTTAAATAGTTTTTAATAGTTTTGAGGTGAGAAGTTTTAAATGGATGTCGACCTGTTTTAATTATTTTTATTTATTATTATCCTTAGTTTCAATTAATTTTAAAGAAATGTTAAAGTAATAAATGATTTGATTATTTTAATCTTTATCATCGATATTTACTACTAAATGTTTAAATATTATTAAGGATTTAATTTAGTTGATTAATAATTAATCAAAATTATTATAATAAATATTAAATATTAGT
>APFE031090807.1:0-24197 GCA_000404065.3 Pinus taeda | reverse complement strand
AATGATAATAGTAGTAGCTATTATTAAAATTATTATTGTATATGTTATAATTCATACATAATAGTATTGAAAATTAATATTATGGAGAAAAATAGTGAAAGTAAAGCTACTAACTACTAACTGCTATAATAGGAGAGAGATATCTACCCATAGAGCGCTATACTTGAGAAGTACTGGTGATCCTAATTTCTCTGATTAAGGGAAGCTAGCTTCCACTAATCTCAATGCCACTGTCCTTGTTGAGATTTTGTGAATGTCTGATAATCTCAAGAGCTTCTTTGATCTTTCGCCTATGATATTTTTCTTCACGTGTGATAATTGAAGCGTTTTCCAAGTAGACATGGTGCTTGGTTTTTGAGGAATGTTTTGCAAGGGCCGAAGTTCGAGATCTTTCATTCCTAATATTAGCTCCATGTTCCTTGAGTCTTGTCTATAAGGATCGACCTGCTTTACCAATGTAACTTTTTCCACATGAGCAATCTATTTTATAGACTTCCTTAAGTTGATGTCTATTAATATTATCTTTGATAGACCTCATACCTTGCCTAATAGTTCCAAGGGCTGAGAACTGCGTGATTATGTTTTTCTTCCTAAGGATTTTAGCAATCTTATTTGTCACTCCTTGAATATAAGGAAGAAAAACCCTCCCACACTGAAGTTGGTCTTGATCCTTAGGCTTATGAGATAACACCTTTCTTTCAGCTCTTTCTATAGCTACTTTAATTTCTTTTTCTTTGTAGCCTATACCTTTAAAAGTTGAAACTAAATGCTTCTTTTCTTCATCCAAATGCTCAGAGTTAGAAATTCGAAGGGTTTTGAGGGTGAGAGTGTTTAGAACACCAAACTTCTAGGCTGGGTGATGGTGGGAATCAGCAAGGAGGTTTCTTTCTGTGTGGGTTGACTTCCTGAAAACCTTATGTTCCAAAGAGCCATCCTCCTTCCTGATGATGAGCACGTCTAAAAATGGGATGCTCATGTTTTCTTCTAGCTCCATAGTAAATTTTATTTCAGGGGAGATAGAGTTGAGGTGAATAAAAAACTTGTCAAGTTCTTTTTTACCAAGAGTCCATTTTACATTGGTATCATCGACGAATCGCTTCCACCAAGCTGGCTTCAAAGGGTATGATTCAAGGGCTTTCTTTTCAAAGCATTCCATGTATAAGTTGGCCACAATGGGTGAAAGGGGTGATCCCATTGCCAACCCAGATGTCTTCTCATAATATTCTCCTTGGAAGGTGAAAAAAGTTGATCGTAAACATATTTCAGCCAGTCTTGCAATTCCTGGATCAGTAACATCTTTTATAACCTGAATGGCTTCATCAAGAGGAATCTTGGTGAATAAGGATACTACATCAAAGCTAACAAGGATGTCATTAGGGTTTAACGTTTCATTTTTAATAAGATTTACAAAATCATGTGAGTCCTTAATGAAAGAATCAGTATTCCCAACAAGGGGCTTAAGGATTTTAGCAACATACTTAGTGATTCATAGGTTGGGGAGCCAATGGTATTAACTATTGGTCTGAGAGGAACACCCTCTTTATGGATCTTGGGTAAACCATAAATTCTTAGGATGGTTTCACAAGAAGGGATTAATTTTTTCTTTAACTTATCATCAAGGTTGGATCTGTAATTGTCTTTTTTACTTCCTTCATAATCTTGCAAATTGGATTATTGTTCAGCTTCTTGTAACTGCCACATCTGAGGTGTTCATTCATTTTACATACATAGTCTTCTTTATCTAAGATCACTGCTTCCCCTCCCTTATTTGCCTTAAGAACCATAATTTTATCATTGTTCCACAAGTCTTTAAAGGAAATTTGCTCTTATTTTCTTAGATTACTTTTGGGAGCTTTGGCTTTTCTCAAAATGAGGGAAAACTCCTGTCTTAGTGCTTCTTTATCCTCCAAAGAAAGGTTATTAATCCCATCTTCTATGCTACATATCATATTCTCAATAGGTAAGCTTTTAGGAGCAATTGCAAACCCTAAATCTTTGCTGAGGACACTCATGATTTCCGGATCTAATTGATGGGAAGACAGATTAACCACTTTTCTTCTCAGCTCTTTTACTAAAGAATTGTTGGCTTTTGGGTTGGCCTTGTCAATGTCACTGCCTTTTATTTTCTTACTGCTCATATATTGCTCACTAATTTCTTGGTTTTTATTCACTTCTTCATTGACAATCTCACACGATTCTCTACTTACCACATTGTTCTCATTATCATGCTCATTATCGTTGATGCCTGAAGGCCTTAAGAATGAATCATTGTCGTTGTTCCTGCCTGGAGGAGGTAAGTCATTACTATTTGACTGATGAACATTGCTTTTGATGATGCCTGTTAGTATCAGTCTTTGTAGCCTTCCTCCAGTGATCAAACATGCTCTTACACAAGTGATTTTAAGGTGTCAAGGTCAAATTTTATCATTTCAGTGAGTGTTCAAGTAAAATTTGGTCACTAGGCATTAGGCCTGGGGTTTGATTTTACCCTTGTCAAAGTTGTCCAAATGACATTCTATGTAACTATTCAGCTGAGTCTACCATCATTCAAAGGGTTTTCATCATCATGTCAAGTTCCATTGGGTCATTTCACACCTTGTTCATTGTTCAATTGCGCCTATGGCAAGGTTCATTTCCCTCTCCTAGGGTTTTGAAGCTAATTTCTCTTAGATGGTCAAATCATCGGAAAAACTTGTATCCTGATGTTCATAAACCTTCCCCTATCCTTAAAATACCTTATCATACACTTCCCATCACTGAGATCCCCCAAATTCCTCATTTTCATATAAACCCTAGTTCCTTGCTACAACCTGGCAATTTTCTATGGTTGGGCTTGTGTTTTGCCTTTCTGGACCCCTTCCCCTCACTCAATTTCTGATATTCAACTTTCCCCTACTTCCTAACATCCCTCCATACTTCCCAAAATTTCCTCAAGAATTTAGAAGCTCCCTATCCCTTTCATTTCGTTTCATTTCGGCAAATCCCTTGTCCCACACATCGGGATATGTTTCACTCAAATGAGGTTTCTGAGAAATCGAAGATGAATTTAGGAAAAATGAGAGAGTTTTTTGTCCATAACATACCAAGGAAGAAACACCTCCTTCACTTTTTACACCGGTATCATGGTTCTGAAGAAATGTCAAAAATACAATTTCCTCGGGAAAATTGATGCACCTCTCGAGCGACCTCGGGAAAATCACGTTTTCTCCTAGCTCGGTTGGCCAAATGACTTACTTGATTATTCAAATTCTAAATAGATACAAGTAGCTTTCCAATGAGCTATCATGAACTCATTTTGGAGCTGAGGAAGGCATTCAAAAGTTGACTTTAACAGCACTCTGCCTTTAGGTAGCCTCATTTGGTACATTTCTACCATTCTTGGGCTATTTAATGTTTTAGAGAGAAAATAAACTCAAAATTGAAAGATTCAGGTTGGGTTGGAAAGTAGACTCAAAGATCTTTCCAATGAGCTATCATGAGCTCAATTTGGAGTTGAGGAAAGCATTCAAAAGTTGACCACAATAGCACTCTGCCTTGAGGCAGCCTCATTTGGCACAGTTCGACCAGTCTTGGGAGATTTGATTCTTGACAAGGAAAATGAACTCCAAATCAAACAATTCCAGTGGGGATGGAAAGTAGACAGGATAGGATTTCCAACGAGCTATTCTGCACTCAATTTGGACATAGGGAAGGCCTCCGAAGGTCACCTGGAAAAGAGCGCAACGCACAGGAGGAGGAGTACGGCAGTTTTATAAATATTTTCACTCCATATGGTCATTTATACAAGTGGCAAATGAAGGTAAAGGGTCACCCAATCCATTTGTCATGTTTATGACACTACACCTGTAGCTGATGTTTGGCTTTCCACCTTCATTTGGTGACCCTTGGTCGTTCTATCTCTTCATGGCACATTCTATATATTTTATGCAAACCATTTGCAAAGCAAGTTGGTGGGTTGGCTTGTAACTTCCGGGAGACTGTGGGAAAGAAACTTAGTTTCTGCACTGTATATTCTTACAGAGAATTAATGAAAGGAAGCGGCTCTGTTTCATGAGATTCATGTGGTTGTGAGTGTAGCAAATGTGTCTCTTATGTTTCATATGTATTTTGTTATGTTTCATAGTTTCATTTCATATTCATTTCTGGTGAAATTTTTCGAATGAGATTAGGTAGAATTCAATTTTATTGCTCTACCTATGGGAAAATTTCATGTGTAGTGTTTCATTCTTCTGTTGAAAAGGATTCATGTTTTCCATGCCCTTTTCACCTCCTTAATCAATCTCTCCATTTCTTTGTTATGTTCCATAGTTTCATTTCATATCCATTTCTGGTGAAATTTTTTCGAATGAGATCAGGTAGAATTCAATTCTATTGCTCTACCTGTGGGAAAATTTCATGTACAGTGTTCATTCTTCTGTTTAAAAGGATTCATGTTATCCATGCCCTTTTCACCTTCTTAATCAATCTCTCCATTTCGACACATCTTAAAACTAAAATTGCTACGCTTTCAGCCTACCTTGCCTCACGAAATAATCTGTGCCTTTGTGTTAAGTTCTCTGTTCATTGAGGTCTAGTGGTCCCATAACATCCCAGAAACACAGTCATTCATAAAAATCACTCCTTATTTTCATTTCCACTTACTAGCCTAAGATAAATAGTTCGTTTGAAAGTCATCTCAGTCATTTTCGTTTATCTATTCACTGAGTGTGACTCGGAGAGAGCCATCTCCTGTTCTGGTAGGGCTAGCTACCAGACTGAGCGTGATTTGTGGTTACCGTGAATTTTGCCTTCTTTCAGCCTGAGGAGGATTTAGGTGCTAACATAGTGGCGACCATACTGGGGAGAAAATTGTTTGGTTGTATATTGTCTTCCCCTAGGACATATCTCAAGTTCAAATCTGATGTTGATGGTAAACAACGATCAGACATAAGAAGATGGCTGAAATCATTCACCTGGCGACTCCTTTCACTGAAGAATCTAGCAGTTAGGTGCTTCATCCTAACTCCACTGCTTGGGGATCAGTAGCTTTGAGATTTCTTAAAATGAAGCGGATTGCAAGAAGATACGCTCCCATGAGCCGAGATCACATTCCAGGCTTTCCAAATAAAATTTTGAAGGTAGATTGGTCAAAGAATCTGGCTATGTTTAAAGATGATGGTAAGAAGGATGATGCTTTACATCTAGTTCAATTTCACATGCATATTCGCAAGTTGAAAGTTGATTTTCCTGAAGATTTCTTAATGAATATATTCATGGCCACTCTAGAAGGTGAAGCCCAATCTTGGTATGAAAATTTGCCCACTGCTTGTATTTACAGTCTAAAGGATTTTCATGCCCTATTCATTGAAAGATATAAAGACTCTTATCCATCATTGAATCTAGTTCATGATTGTTGCAAGCATGCTTATGGTTTTATTGAGAGCCTTGAAAAATATTATGAGGATGATAATTTTATGGATGTTGAGATCATGGAAGCCCTGTATGAAATTCCTTTTCAACAGCATAAAGACGATCATGAAAATTTGCAGTATGATCAAGATTGTAGTACGGTGAAAAATGAAGGAATTTTGCATCTTGATAGTCAACATGAATTACATGAAATGGATCAGCAGTATGAGGAAAATTTATAAACTCCTTCACTTGAAAATATTGAAGACAATCACTGTTTGAGCAAAAGGAAACAAAAGGTCTTATCTCCTTTGTTTGAGGACAAGATAGATCAACTCTTGCACGGTCATGTTCCAGCTCAAGCTAAAGCAGATTTGCAGTGCACACATGGTCAAGAAAGTGTTGATGAAACTTCCTCCTCTTTTGAAAAGAATGACAGTCTGGTGAACATCTTTATAGATCAGCAGGTTGAAGATGTCCATATGACTGAAAGTGATGAAAGAAAAAGGGTCGGTTCAGATTTGTCCATAGAAGAAGACAAAGTTTTGGGTCCAAATGTTCTCATGTCATCAAAACAAAGGCTTCATGAAGAGGTAATCCAGTCAGTTCATAAACAACAAGATGAGATTTGCAGTCAAGTAAGTGAAAAGATTTCTCTGGATGAATTTATGGTAGATGATAAAAATGCTAGTGTTGGGTTTCAAGAATCATCCAAAGTTGATTTTCTCATGATTGATGAATGTGATGAAAGTAATGAGAATATGGTTGTCATATCATGTCAAGATAATCATAAATATATTCAGACTATAGCCGACCAGACCATTATGGATTCCATTTCAGATTCTTCCTCATATGTTTCATGTTTTGAAGTGTGCTTTGAAGAGGAAATCCACTCATCTACTTGTTCAGAATTTTTTGAGGACCAGGAACATACTTTTTCTGAAGTACATTATGAAGAAAGATCAGCATCACAAGAAAATGACACCTTGTTGCCTCAACAGGAGGTGGCAATAGCAAATCTTCATGTTTTTTATGATCCAATGGCAAATCTGTTACAGTCAGCAATGAAGGTCATTATTGCAATATTCAGTGATGAAGGAGATCATGGTCAATTATGTTTTTGGAGGCCCAGTTACCAGTATCAATTGTTGACCAGAAGATCTGATTGGAAGAATCAGTCAATAAGCACGGTCCCTTAAGTCATCAAGAATTCGCATTTTTCCGGACTGAGGGACAGGTTCATTTCAATACACTTGTCCAAAACTTTTCCCAGGTTATATAAAGCTTCTTGGAAGTTAGAACCATAAGGAATAAAACCATCCATATATATTTCCACTGCATCATGAACCAGTTCAGAAAATATACTCAATACTGCTCTCTGGAAAGTGGTGGGAGCATTACACAAACCAAAAGGAAGGACCCGATATGCAAAGGTACCCCAAGGACAAGTGAAGGTAGTCTTATCTTGGTCTTCTAGGCTGATTTGAATATAATTGTACCCACTAAAACCATCCAAGAAGGAGAAAAAATTCTTCCCCGCCAGACCATCTAACACTTGATCTATGAAAGGAAAAGGAAAATGGTCCTTTTTGGTGGCCTTGTTCAGTTCCTGATAATCGACACAGATTCTCCACTTACCATTTTTCTTCGGCACTAGCACCAAAGGAGAGACCCATTCACTGTCGGAGATGGGGTAGATGAATCCTGCATCCAATAACTTTTGCAATTCTTCCTTAACAATGTCCTTAAGGGCTGGATTCATCCTCCTTTGAGGCTGCCGACTGGTTTGCAACCTACCTTAATGTAAATGTGATGAGTACAAACTAAAGGGTGCACTCCCTTCATCTCCTTATAGCTCTAGGCGAAGGCATCTAAATGTTTTCTCAATAAGCTACACAGTTCCTTCTCCTAAGAAGTGGATAGGGATGAGTTGATTTTCAAGGTTATTTCTGGGCCACACTCTATATTCTTAACACGGAGAGAGGTTGGTTCAGCCACACAGAGATCAGTTAAGGGATTTTCTTGGGTATCTTTCACTAGATCTTCTAATGGAAAAATAGTAGGGGGTGGATTCTGAATTAGATTTTCAATGATATCATCCTCATTTTGTGGTTGCCCCCTCATAACAGTTTCTACTACACACGGTGGTGAAAAATAGATTTCATCCTTATCCTCCTCCTCCAACCAGAGAGGTAGATCATGTTCTAGCAAGGGTTGGGCAGGAGGGTATAGGATTAGCTGCTTGGACATATGCCCGTTCTTGATTGTCATGTTCCTAGCTCGACAGCTCATGTAGGCATCTGCAGTAGCCAACCAGGGTCTTCCCAGGATGAGGGGATACCTAGTGAGCTTTGCCTTCTGCTAGAGAACTAGGAAATAAGCAAGGTACTCCCAAGAATCAATGGAGATATCACATCTTCTACAATCCCTTCAGGGGTCACAGTGGAGCGGTCTGCTAACTGCAGTATTGTCGTGATCTTTCTCAAGGAGCCCTGGAGTTTGAGCTTGAGCATGGTGTCCTTTGTCATCACATTAATGGAAGCTCCCAGATCAATCAAGGTATGTGGGATCATGGTGCCATTGATGTGGACATCAACTAATGGGTTTTCAGGGTCTAAATATTTTGGACATATTACTTGCCCCAACATTAGGTCAGACAGTTGTCCTATGACATTGATGGTTGGGGCATCTCTCTTGCGCCTGCCTGGATGCTTGAAGCACTTCTCTTTGATCATCTTATTGTATATAGGCACATCCTTTATGGCTTGGAGAAGTGGTATCTTTACACATAACTGTTTCAATTCTCCCAGAAGATCAGTTTCTTCCGCGGTAGGCTGTGTTATTTCGGATAATCTCTTAGGAAAGGGTGGAATTTCTTTCGGTTCACTTTCCTTTTTATCTTCCTGAACCTCTTGAGGAGGAGGTTGGCTATCTGGGAGAACCTTCCTAGATCGTAGGTTAACCTCCTGAATCTCCACAGCATAGGTTGGGCATGATGGTTCCCCACTGTATACTTGTTGAGCCTGTCTATTGTTTGGGTTCGGGTTTGGTTGAGAAGGCATTTGGGGTTGCCTTGGTGGAGCAGGAGGCAATGGTTGCGTTTGAGTAGGTGGTGGAGGCAAAAGTGTAGGAGGAGAGTTGTAATGGGGCCTCCACCCCTGATGAGATGCATTCCACCGAGGTTGTGGCTGAGTATAGGAGTGGAATGAATGAGCGGTTGGTTGGGCATGATAGTGAGATGGGTATGACCAAGGAGGAGGTGTGGACCAAGAAGGATGAGTAGGGGGACCCCAAGAAGGTATGGAAGTGGCTTGATTGGGGTTGTAGTATGTCTGAGATGTCCCTTACATTCCCTGCTGGTATGGTCTAGGTCCATGCGGTCTCCTTTGGTTCATGAAATAGAGTGGTTCAGTGGCTCCTTCGGCCCCTTGGTGTACAAATTTAAGTCTGGGAAAAGAAGGGCACTTGTCAGTAGAATGATCTTCTTCACAAACTGAACAAACCTCTATAGATTTCAATGGACATTCGTTCCTAGGATGCCTTCTGGTGCACCTACGACAAAAAATGGCCAAAGCCCTCTTTGCTTCCTCTTGTTTCCTTTTGATATGTAAGGTATCCATTTGCATGGCAAGAGTCTGCAGCATCTCACTCTTGAAGTCTTCCAGCATGTTTCCAAATTCACCTTTAAGGGATGAACTAGATGAGGAGGTATTGGCTATGGGTTGACTCCCACTACCTCTCTTTCTGGCTGCCCTAGAATGGTTTCCAAAAACAATCTTTATGTCTTCATAAGGTAGTTGGTAGATGTCTCCTCCAGCCAGTAAATGGAGGGTGTCTAGAAGGTCTTCTAGAATTCCCCTAAGTAGGACCAACTTCAGACTATTAGGATCAAGTGTGCACCTGGCCCTTTTATACTTGAGTTGGAACCTCTCTTCATAATCTTCCAAGGATTCATCACTCCCCATGGTCATTCGAAAGCTTTCTTCCTTGGTATCTTTCGAACTACAGTAGTCCCGATATTTGTTATTAAAGGCTTGCTGCATCTGAGCCCAAGTTGTGATGATGTTGCCAGGTAACCCCATGAACCAGCGCAATGTTGCATCCTTGAGGGTAGAAGGAAACAATTTCAACTTCTACTTATCTTCTGCATAGTCATAGGTTTGACAGATAACAACAAACTCAAACAAAAAGGTGTCAGGATCTTCCATAGTCAATCCATGGAAGTGAGGTAGGGCTGAAGGGCTTATGTTCTTCATTTTAGTGTCCCCATTGGTCTGTCAGATGGGAAAGGTACCCTCTACTCTTTCTCCATTCCCCCTAGCATTTCTATTTTCAACCATTGTCTCAGGAGGGATCTTTTCTTCCTCTTCTTCTCCTATAGGTTTTTCAAATATCTCTGGTTGTTCCCCTAAAGGTTCTTATGGATCACTTCCACTGAAGAAAAGAGAACGGTGGCTTTGTGATGTGGTGGGGGTGTTGGGAAGGAATTTCCTTGAATTATCTCTGTTCCTATTTTTATAGCTCCAAATCTCACCCTTGAGGTTTGTGATGCTGCACTCATGGCCTAGGGCAACCCCTCCTTCTAGACCTGGTCCCAAATTTAAAAAACAGTGTTTTATTCCCTATACGCGACATTGCCCTGAGCTAAACACATGCATACGCGGGTCT
This sequence comes from Pinus taeda, assembly GCA_000404065.3. Lineage (NCBI taxonomy): Eukaryota > Viridiplantae > Streptophyta > Pinopsida > Pinales > Pinaceae > Pinus > Pinus taeda. The sequence continues at coordinate 14,141 of APFE031090807.1, read as the reverse complement.
GTGTATACCCAACCCGTGTATATGTTTAAAAACACTTAAAAAAAATAAATCTCCTTAATTTCGGGTGGAGATCACGGGTTTTAGCTGTTGATTACCTGTTAGTGCCCATGACCCAACTATTCCCAACGAATTCCCAACTAAAAAACTACTTTGGGAGAAGTATAAAAAGGCTTCTATGGGAAGGCCAAAGGGAGGAGAGAAGAGAGAGAAAGATTACTATGCTGAGAATTATGTGGCCAGGTCTAAAGATCCTTTTGCCTCCTGCACTTCCCCCATTCTACAGGAAACCCTTGTTTCCTTGTGTGTGTTGATTATTTCATACTACTTGAGAGATCATGGAGTAAGTCATGGAAGGAGTTTGTTAAAGGCTTGAGACTAGATGAATCCGGGAGACGGTTCTGCTTGGAGCCTACGAAAGGACGAATCAGGTGAAATTATTCCTTTTCTGTACTTTATTTGTCTATAATAAAAGAAACACATGTCTTTGTTCTTGATATAGATCTTCTTCATGTTATGATATTCATATTATGATTCATATGTTAACATTTGTTTAATTGCATAACTAACCACCTTTCCTTATAATATGAAGATGGTTTCTTTATGATGTTTAGTCCACATAATGTTGTACTTTCTTGAATTGATTGTTTTGCTGGTCAAAGGAGCAAAGGAACTCCAAGAAGGGTTTGGACCCTGGAAGGCTCTTCTCAAATGTAGGACCTTTGGTACACCCCCTATCATAGAGTTTGCTTATATTAGCATTATAATTGCATGGAATGTGTGTTTCTTTGCATAGATAACCTTCAGTCTGCTAGGGTATTCACCCAAGACCCTAGGGGAGTTTATCCCACAGCAGAATTGGTGACTCCGTTGGGGAAAACATTATTGTTGTTCCTAGTTTGGGTGTATTCAAGCCAATCAGGGCTCAGCTGTCTGTTTATCTTATGTTGTTGTGTAGTCAGTGCCTGAATTGTGAGCTTTGATCAGTTTTTCCAGACCTTTTTTTGTTTTTCTTGGAAGCTTTTTTATACACTGGTTTCTCTATTTACAGAAGCGTATATACGCATCTTTCCTTAAGTGAACCTGTGTATATGCATGTTTCCTTAAGTCTTGCCGCGTATACACGCATCTGTGTGCAAACACAGTCGCGTATATCTTTAATTTTCAAAATTTTTAACATTTGTTTGTTTCTGGAAGATAGTATGCTGGTCTAATTCAGTTTGGAACAATCATTGTTCTGTCACAGTGTTTAGTTTTACAGCAAGGGTCTTATTTCGAATTCTCTCTGATTGTGAAAAGGTTGGTCTTGTTCCTTTTCTTACAAACGTCATTTATTTTTGCTTAAGCACACAAGTTTTATCACAAGGAATGTTGGTTGCTCTGTGTATTCAAGGCAGAAATATTGATTTCGATCTTTGTGTTGAGTTTTGTTTTAATGACTTTTTGGTTTGCATGTTTGAACTACTTTTACGACCATCTGCTTTTCTTGCTTTCTGATAGTCGTTTGTTCACGCTTTCTTGAAAGTTGTCTTTTCAATCTTTTGGTTTTCATTGCCAAGCTCATCTCGCTGATTGTTGATTGTTAAAAGCATTTCAAAGCACCTTTTTTGTTGAGTTCCCACTTGTTTTGTGTCGCAAGGTCGCAAAGTGCTTCATTACCTATTTTTCGGTCATCAAGTTTCAGTCTTGTTAGAGCATTTTTCAAAAGTCGTTTTTGAGTTGCTTTTGAAGGAAACTTCTTGAAACTTTGTTTTGCTTTCTTGAACTTTGTTTTGATTGAGTTTTCCTTTTTGTTGAGTGAAAGTGCCTATTTTTCTATCTTCATCTTGCTTTTAGTGCTTAGACGAAATAAGCAACAAAAACTTATATTCCATCTAAACATTTAAGTGGAAAATCTAAAATCGATAAACAAGCAACTTTCGTCTTTTGATTTAAGAGTAGTTTTGAATTTTGCATCGGCATGTACTTGTTTCATTAGGATTAGTTTGTGCATCTTTCTACGCATTTATAGTTTTTTTAGCTTTTGTGAGTGTGAAGTTTGAAGAAAAGAAAAGAAAAAGTTGTAGCTTTATTTGAAGCTCCTCTAAACCCTATAGAAATTTCTTTTCATCGAAAACGAAAACAAGTGCATTTGCATGTAGTTTGGTTTTTATTAATTTCTTTTGCATCAAAACACCATCAGTTTCACTTCCGTTATCCCTTGACTTAAATAACAGCCCATTAAAATCAAGCGCTAATTAAAAATATACTAGAACTTTATATTTGTCGAGTTAGATACATCAACAAGTTTTAGGATATTTTAGGGCCTTGGATTAGGTGTGTGGAGAGTTAACTCTCCAAGGCCATTTTAAACTATCAAACATAGGAGTCTGAATAGTGAGTGAAAATCCAATAGCGTTAGGAAGACTAGGAAAGCTCCGGATCTGGGAGTTAAGCACGAGGGTCTGTAAAGACAAGGAAGAGAGATACCCCCTATCCTACTTGTCCGAACTTACCTCACGATTGTTCCGCCTGGCTTCTGATACGAGTTGGTAACCTTAGTTGCTACTCCTAGGGATCTACACAGGTGGCTACGGAGGGGAATCCCATGGCACCTGAGGTCGACGTTGTATCACTCTCAATGGTACTACTAGAGGGAACCCTTGCGAAGCCTGGGGGCTTGCACCAGTGCAGGCTGTTGTTAGGAGGTCAGCGTAACTTCCTCGGTTACCTTCGCTAATAAGACTGGACCGTCATTATCCCAGACTATCTTTGGAAGGCCCCTTACTTCACTTTCTCGTATTTTGGTGTTCTGTCCTAATCACCTGGAGCGGAAATACTTGGAAGTTGTTTGACTGGCTGATATCTTTAGGGACTTTATAGTGTGTGCTCTGTGCTCCTAGTTGGCCTAGCTTTCAATTTTTTGAGTCTTTAGTTAGGTCTTAACAAAAAATTCAAAGTGGTTGACCGATCACCTAGATGGTCTCGAAGACTTCGTGGTCTTTCACCACCAATTTCAGAGCCTTCACCTAGAAGGCATAGAGGTAATACTGCCGGTGGGTTTCGTCCCGTGGCAGCTGACGCATTGGGGATTGATCCTCCCCTCGGGGGCATCAGTGCTCAAGATAGACCTTGTACTTCCAAAGGACAAGAGAGAAATACTCCTGTACTTTCTTGAGTTCTCTTTCGGACGCAAGATAACGTAGAGGTAGAAGAACTCTCGAGTCGTTAACAACTCTGAATTCTCCCCTACCTCCTCGTCATCCGGAAGTATTACAATACGTTGGGTCTCCAATGCATCGACCGTCAAGTCCAGGTCACATAATGCACTTACCATCGATGACCACTACTAGAAGCATGGCTTCTATTACAAGTGCTACAATTGTGCAGACTCCAATATCTGTACAAGGGGGAGGAACTATTTCCATCCCCTCCATTTCTTTATTCGGGTCTTTTGCTAGCACATATTTAGTTGGGACTACCTCCATTCCTTCTACGAGTGGAAACTCCCAAACCAATGCTTTTAGTTCTGGATTTTTCCCATTTGACACCCATTCACAGGGTATTCCGTCAGTTCCGTTTAGTGCCGCCACATCCATGATGGGTGGATTGGCTTCATTCTAGGGTTTTCCTTTTGGAAGTGCTCATATACCACATTCCAACCTGACAATTGGATCTATGCCTTTCTCTTCTTTAGGACAAGGTAGCAATCCTTTTCAAGGTTGGTCTAACCCTGCGGTTAGTAGTATCGGAACTGGGAATTTGTTTCTCGGCCAGCAAGGGAATAGGCCGTAATCCACGGTTAGTTCATTCTGAAGTATTCCTCCCCTAGCCTCTGCTTGGGATCCTTATCAGGGGTTGTCTACTCCTTATAACCCTTTAGGAGGAAGCTTCACCGGTTATGGAGGTTTTGCAGCCGGAGTTGGTCAAACTCTGAGTTATGCTGGATCACAAGGCATGCCTTTTGGTTCAGCTGGCTCTGTAGGTTACTTCGGGTAGCCTGGTACCTTCCAAAATCCAGACCAATCTTTTCATAACTTTGGGAGTTCCGCCCAGTCTGGTTGGAACCTCCAAGGTCCTCCTAGGCTTCCGTTTTTGGCAACTTTGAACTTGCCAGACCTCACAAAGTTAATAAATGATCCAATCAAATATAATCTAACCTGGCCTCTGGTCCCAACCAAACTCCCTTCGGACATTCCAAAATTCGAAGGGAAGAGTGATGAGGACCCAGGCGACGTGCTTGTCGAACTCCCTTATTGATGATTCAGTTAGGTTGAGACTTTTTCAGCGCACCTTGGCTGGTAATGCAGCCAAATGGTATATAGAGTTGCCAGAGGGCAGCTTTACATCTTTTTCCAACTTAGCTAATATTTTCTTAAATCATTTCCAGTTGCTTATCCGTTATGATGCCAGAACTGAACTTCTAGCAAATTTTCGTCAGGACATGACAACTCACATTTCTGACCATATTTAGGAATGGAGACAAAGAAAGAGGCTCATTAAAGCTGAAATCCCTCCAGAGTACCGTCTCGAATGGTTTTTGAAATCTTTACAACCTGAGATCTCTAAGGATGTCTCGCTTTCCAGAGTTTACTCCGAGGAGAAAGCTATTTTTAGGGCGCAGCAATTAGAATTGATCTACTCTCAGTCTGGGATCCTACAAAAATACTTGCCAGATGCTCCTGGGTCGAAGGTTGACATAGCCAAGTCGAAGCCAGGTCCCCATGGGGATGGTATCGTTGGATCGGTAGACACAAATGCGGTGAACTTGTTGAGCCAATTGCAGCAGTTGTCATTGCAAACTGCTTCAAACAACCAAGTCACATCGTCTACTACTTCGTCTTCCCAACCCTCTTCGATTAATGTCGTCCAATCTGATAACCCCAAAGGAAATCAAAATTTCAATGGGAAAAAGAAAGGACAAGGTAAGAAAAAGAATCAAGATGGGAAGGCTGACACAAATAAATCCGGCAATAATGCTGGCGGGGGTAGAAATGAATCTAAAAAGAAAGTCAAGTTTCCATGCAAGTTGTGTAGTGGAGACCATTTAACTCATCTCTGCCCGAAGATTCAGGACGCTTAGTGCTTGTTAGGGTAGAAAGGGGCTTCTAGTTCTCAAGCTGTGTTAACCAACCCTTTTCCCCAAGGGCAACAATTGCTTGCTGGCACGAGTTCAAATCCTGGTACCTCCTTAGGGGGCAGCCAGGAAGGGGAAAAATCATCGAAAGTTTTCATGATGGGTTCTAATGTACATGTGGCTACTCAGTCACATGATTACGGTGAAGCCGAAACTTCCAAGGACAAAACTGCTCCCGGAAATACCGACCTTCATATTGAGCGACTCCCTATTGAGACTATACCACAGATACCAAAAGGTTCCGCTAAACGCGCGACTATCAATCCTAATGCTAGGGCTGCCTAGAATTATTCCATTGTGGAAGATCTAGCCCAAAGTCCATGCGCCATGCCCGCTTTAGAGGTTCTCCAGTCGTGTCTGGCTCAGCAAAGTGCTTTACTCTCGGCAATTGGGGCAGTTGATCCAACCAACTCTGTAGTGCTCACTTTTGACATGTTAAATGTCAAAAAGTGACTCCCTCATCACATGGCTTTCCAGATAAAGTCTACATATCGAAAGATTAATATTTTTCACACCATTATTGATGAAGGAGCTTCCACGTGCGTCATGTCGATGTCTTGTTGGAAGGCCATTGGATCTCCTTCGGCTATTCCTTCACCTACCCTTCTGACTGCGTTTTATGGGCATTCTCACAAGCCGATGCCGGCCTTTCCTATATGTGTTGGAGGAAAGGTCGTCAATGTTGAAGTAGAGGTCATAGATGCTAACCTAGACTATAATCTCCTTTTAGGAAGGAATTGGGTATACGAGACGGATGCCGTCGTTTTGACTCTATTTCATGTCATCTGCTTTCCTCATGAAGGGAAAATCGTTAAGGTTGATTAATTGGATTATTGTCCAGTTGATCCTCAAGCAACTTCTGACTCTACTATTCCCTTAGTGGATAACCCTCACCCGCCTATGGAGAATTTAGGAGTTGGGATGTATTCCTCATTGATGGGTACCTTTGAGTTTCCCTCTCCTATCGCTCGAATCAATGTCGTTTCATCATCTAAGGAGTCTCCTTGAGAAGGGTTCTTCCGAACTCATTATTTTTCGGACCCTTGGACCTTGCCTTCACCTATGACCACATTAGCTGAAGGATAAGTAAATGGAATGGCATCCTCTATGTCCGCGGCTGAGCTTAGATATCAGTCTATCGTTAACTCCGCAAACGACCACTCTACTCCTTCTTCCGAAGAGGAGTTTGAGGGTTATGTGGCCCTGTTTTGGGCCTTTTATTCCACCTCTGCCTTGGACTGCTTAGATACAGTTTTACCTTCTGAAGAAGCAATCCTCAAAGTGATGATGGGTGTAGATCGACCTTGGGAAGACTTACACCATCGTTCATATTTCCTTCCTCCTTTGCAGGAAGTGGAAGCTAGGTTCTCCAAGCTATTCACTAGTGATGTTTGTAAGATATCAAATCCTTTGGCTCCAGCACACTTTCGTGCCGAAGGTAATATGTCGGTGATCTCAGAAACGATATCTATAAACATCTCTAGGGACCCTAACGTGATTGAGAATATTTTCATTGGAATTGAATGTTCCCCTGAAGAAGTACAAATTTACACCGACCTTTTCAAGGAATTTCGAGATGTATTTGCTTCGTCTTATGAGGAAATGTCTGGCATTGATCCTTCTATAGTTCAGCATGAGATCAAGATGTATGAAAACGCTAAGCCGGTTCATCAAAGACTTCGACTGGTTAATCCTAGGAAAGCAGCAGCCATTAAAGCCGAAGTAGAGAAGCTGCTCAAGGCAGGTTTTATCCTTGTTCCACTTACCGATTGGGTTTGTAATCCAGTCCCAGTAGATAAAAAGCAAGGAAAAATCCGAGTATGCATCGACTTTAGGGACTTAAACAAAGCTTGTCCGAAAGATAACTACCCCACGCCATTTATTGATCAGATTATTGATGAGTGTGCGGGTAATGAGATTTTTTCCTTCATGGACGGTTTTTCTAGTTATAATCAAATTTCCATCCATCCTGAAGATCAACATAATACGGATTTTATATGTCCCTGGGGTACCTTTGCATACAGAAAGATGCCATTTGGTCTCAAAAATGCTGGAGCCACTTTCCAACGGGCCATGTCATATGTTTTCCACAACATCAAACATATCATTGAAGCATACTTGGACGATCTCGTTGCTCGTTCTCGAAAAAGAACTGATCATCCCAGTCACCTACGAATGGTTTTTGAGCGATGTTGTTTTTATAAAATCTGGTTGAATCCCAACAAGTGCATTTTTACGGTTACGTCTGGTTGGTTGTTAGGGTTCATTGTGTAAAATGAAGGGATTAGAGTTGATCCCTTCAAGGTAGAGGCAATAGTCCAGTAGCCTCCCCCGTCCTCCATTCGACAACTTCAAAGTCTTCAAGGGAAGGCTAATTTTTTAAGACGGTTTATAGCGAACTATGCCGAGATCACTAAAGGATTTATGCATTTGCTCCACAAAGGGGTTCCATTCGTGTGGGACGACTTTGCGCAGGGGTCATTTGATGCTTTGAAAAAGGCATTAGTCTCTGCCCCGCTTTTGAGTCCACAGATTATGGTAGGGACTTCCTTTTGTATCTCACTGCAGCAAAATCAACCATTAGTATGGTTCTCGTTCAAGAAGACGATGCTCTCACAGAGCATGTGATTTATTACTTTAGCCGAGGCTTGATAGGTCCTGAACTTCGCTATTCTCCAGTTGAGAAGTTGGCCTTGGCAGCTGTCCACGCTGTCCAGCGGCTCCGTCATTATATTCTGCTACGCAAAACTTTTGTCTTGGTAGCAGTCAATCTGTTTCAGTTTGTCCTTCGTAGGCGAGTGATTGGGGGCAAATATAATCGATGGATTGTCATTCTACAAGAATTTGATCTCGAGTTCTTGTTCGCCAAGTCCAAGAAATTTATGGTTTTTGCTGAGCTAATTTCTGAGCTGCCTTATGGAGAGGAAACTGTTTACGAGGAAAGTTTTCCCGATGAACATTTATTCCTCATCTCTTCACTCGACCCTTGTTATGGGGATATCATTGTTTATCTCCAGACTTCGAAGTTTCCCTCTGCTTTCTCTAAGGATGAACGTCGCAAGTTACGTCACCTCGCTAAAAATTACGTCATTATTGGTGATACATTATATCGTCGGGGGGTTGATTCAATCCTTCGGCACTGTTTAACCATAGAGGAGGCAGAGTCTGTGCTAAATGATTGCCACAGTGGAGCTTGTGGTGGTCATCTATCAGGGCTTGATATAGCTCAGCGTATCTTGCGTGCCGACTATTTTTGGCCTTCGCTCTTTAAAGATTGCGTTGAAGCGGTCAAACATTGTCACCCATGCCAAGTTTATACACGGAAGATGCGCGCATATCCAGCTCCTCTTTTTCCTGTTGTCACCGTTGGTCCCTTTACTAAGTGGGGTATTGATTTTACGACTTGTCATTCGCCTTCAGCAGCGAATCACAAGTATGTTATCGTGGCCGTAGACTACTTCACGAAGTGAGCCGAGGCCATGCCCACTTATAAAAATGAAAGTGAGACAGCGGCATTGTTCCTTTTTAATTAGATTATCTCAAGGTTCGGTATCCCAAGAGAGATTGTCACTGACCATGGCAGTCATTTCCAGAATCAACTAATGTTCGATTTGGCTCTCAAACTAGGTTTCCAGTAGGAACATTCGTCTCCTTATTATTCTCAGGCCAATGGATAGGTCGAGGTAGTAAACAAAACTCTTGAGACGATCCTGCAAAGGACAATTGATAAAAATAGATCCAATTGGCATCTTATGTTGTATCCGGCTCTATGGGCATACCGAACCTTCGTCAAGACTGCTACAGGTTTTACACCTTTTCAGTTAGTTTATGGGTTGGAATCTATCTTTCTTGTTGAATGTGAAATTCCATCTCTTAAGTTAGCTATTGAGCTCCTTCCAGAGACCTCTCATCTCGAAGAGTGCCTCCTTCACTTGGAGCATCTCGATGAGCAGCATCGAGATGCAGCCACAGTAAACGAGGCTCATAAGAAAAGGGTTAAAACCCAATATGATAAAGCTGTCTGTCCTCATGTCTTTTCTGAAGGTGACCTCATCTTGGTCTACGACCAAGATAAGGACACCTTGAGGGCAGGAAAATTCAAACCTGTGGTACAGTCCCTTCATAATTAAATGAGTTTTAACAAAAGGGTCGTATGAGTTAATTTATTTTGAAGGAAACAAATTGACGGAACCCTGAAACGGGCTCTACCTTAAGAAGTACTTTGCTTAAGTAGTAGCTAGGCAATCGCTTCTTTGTATATTATGTATATTTGTACATATTTTTTCGAGAGTTTGTGATATCAACACTTTTTGGTCTGCTTTGGCAGGTGTTAATGGATGACTTGGTTTATTTTGGATTTGTCGATGGTGCTAGTCGGCACACTTGGAATCTCGCTTCCGCAGCTTGGGTACTGTATTATCCAACTAGTCAATTGATGGTATCAAGGGGAGTATGCATCGGTCCTGCTTCAAACAATATGGCTGAGTATGCTGCCGTCATTAATTTGCTATCTGAGGCAATTTCTCACGAAATCAACTCATTGGTATTTCATCTTGATTCTCAATTGATAGTGTCACAATTAAATAACATTTAACGGGTAAGGTATCCATGTTTATATCGCCAGTATTTAAGGGTGAGGTTGTTGCAAAGATCATTTACTTATATTAATTATTTGCATATTCCAAGATCTCATAATTGGTCAGCATATTTTATCGCTAATCAAGCATTAGACTAGCACATCAATCATTCATCACAATAAATTAAGCATCAAAAAGTCAAACTGTATATATATATATATATATTATATATATATATATATATATATATATATATATATCATAAAGCGTCTCGAGTGTACATAAGTCTGTTAAAAAAATATACAAAATTGGGACTCAAATGCCCATAATCATGTCCACTATGTCTAATTCCCCGGCTTAGGATGAGCGGCTAAGTAGGCAACTACTGCATTGGCTACACGCCTAAAAGTGCGGACCCAGTCACGTGGCATGCCAACCACATGATGTTGCATCTCTATAGGAAGGTCCTCTACCATCGCCATCGGCACTCAGTGGGTCAGCCTCACCAAATGCCACTGAACTGTGTGTAGAGTTCGCTCTGTGGCTGCAGCCACCTCTTCGGCCCCTTGGTCGTGACACTTGTGCCATGGGAACTCATCTGATCGTACAGGCCCATTATCTGGAACATGATCATTATATTAGTCATTTGAATCCTATCAAAAACATTTTCAAAGTTCATTATTATATTGGAAAAAAAAAAATCATAAAATCAAAAATCACTTACCAATGTCGCCCCATGCTGCGGTTGGTGGTAATACTAGATCGAGATCTCCTCCAAAATCCAACCCGGCATAGGGGTAGTCATCAATGGCGATGATCTGTTGATCCCACCAAGAAAAGAAGCCGTCATCAAAAGCAGTCTGTGGGACCTCCCCACCTCCCAGACGTTTCATCAGGTCAGCCCACCTGCCCATTCGAGGATCTCGTGGGGCGTTGATTGAAACTGGTACTCTGGGATGAAGTGCAAGCACTCTCTCAAAGAAGAAAGAACACAAAATAGTCCCATAGAAGTGAGTTGGCTTTTCATGCTAGCTAGAAGAGGAGTACACCAATCAAACACAGTGGTGAGACCGTCAACTGCCACGCTCATGTTTAGCCGTGATGCCTGATGTAGAGAAGCGGATCCGTTCACTCGAGCTATGATGAACAGGATTATCCTCAATGGTAGACTCGCCACATGTGTGATGGAAATCTTACTTCCGAATTTCTTCGGATGTCCCAGGCAATATATCTGTACATAGTCCTCAATTGAGAGACTGCATCGTGTTCTCCCCCGGGAATGTACTACCTCTCCCCTTCGGGAAAGGCCCGTAATGAAATAGATATCTTCCACTTCTATCCTAAGTGGCATATGGTCGATAATAAAAGCATCCTCCTTGATGTTCCAATAATCAAGAAGCATCTTGAGTAGATGTGTGTTTGCTTTCATATTTGGTAATTTGAAGAACTTGAGAAAACCGCATCCCCATAATGCATCCAAAGCCTCTAGACTGTTCATAAATTCTTCATCTACCACGGTATGCTCTCTTTCTCACCAGGTGATTGTCGTCCTGAAAGAAAAATCAATTTTAACCATTAGTTTTTATGTTTGAAATGTCTGCGGCGTATACGCAGGTCCATTTACACACAGTTGCATGTAGGGCCTGCGTGTATGTGGGTTGAATATCACCAACCCATGTATACGCTGCGGAGAAAGTTTTGGCAAAAAACTCAATGGTAAAACATTAATCAAAACTTCTAAAACTAGTCACGATCAATTACAAGATAAGAATGAGAGTTACATGGAGACTTTGGAAGGATTTGAACGGTTGAATTTGGCGTATGGAAAGTTAGCTCCTTTTGCTCCAATTCTTTGCTCTCAAACTCAAATGGTGAAAATGGTGAGTCCAAAAACCTTTTTATAAGCTTTGAAAATGTCAAATTTTTTTTAAACTTGATTTTGTTTGGTCTCATGTAACTTTTAACTTGGGAGCTTGGAATGTCAAGAATGGTTTGATTTTCAAGACATTTTGGACGTTTTCAACAGTTTCAAGACAGTTCCATGACTGTTGACCTGTCATGGCAGGTATCGTTTTCTCACTGGCATATAGGTTAGGAAGCCATTTTTTCCATTGCATCATGCATACTAGCCTCCATCTGTTGTTACACTTGCCATAGGGTTGATCCCATCATGTTTTGGTTCGCAAACCATCTTCACTCGTCGATTCTTTAAATCATGACACAATGGTAGAGCCATCCTTTACATGGGCATCCTAGTTAGCACCTCACTAACATTCGTTGCCCATGCTGCTCCGATTTGAGTAGGCTCGGGAGTCCTCTATAGTCCTGCCATGAATTATATGATGACGACTCATTCCTCTTTGCTACTTCATTTCATTCTGGCCTTATACCCTAGAGGCTCCTTTGTGTTGAGTTGTACTACTGCATTGCATTTTGACTATATGCACCTTTTGGCCTTAAGCCGGCTTCACTTGGACTCATGTTTAAGCCAACTTTTGACCATGATGACTGCAAATTCAAACTTGCATACCTTTGACCTCTACAGCTTGACACACCTTGACTCATGGAAGGAACACACCTTTGAGTGTCTCTGGCTAGTTTTCACCTCCCTGCATTGAGCATAGGAATGTTCCCATCCCAAGAACTAGATCATCTACTTCGCTGACACTCGTTCTTTCCACTGTACTATAGCATTCTTTTATTCTTTTTCCAACTTTAAAGAAAAATACCAAAAAAATTATATATTCCAAAAAGAGCGGGAACGAGACATTATTTCCATTTATTGTTGGCAGCTAGAGTCAGTCGTGTCGCCCTTGAAAAAAGCACTCGAAACAAAGTCTCCTCCACTTGGGTGGGATTTAGTTTGACTTAGGTATGCCTTAACCTTGTTATTGAGTCAGTTCTCCCCCGATTGGTTATCTCTTCCCATCATATGGAGGGTTTGTTTGTGCCTCTTGCGCAACGAGCTTATACAGAGTCATCATATGTTGCCACATAGTCACATTGAGTTGTGCTTTTGTTCAAGGGAAGTTAGCTTGAGTTGGCCTCTCTACGGTGTCTCCTAACTTATCTTTTCAGTCAGCCATCCCTGGTTATCAGTGCTATGTCTATCATCACATCAGTTATATTGGTCCTTTACTCGTGCCGGTTTGAGAAGGTCTCCATTGACTTCTTGCTGGCAGGTCTTGTCCTTATGGACGACGACATCTTGCTCTAAGGACAGGCCTAGAGCTGCACCCTGGCCCTATTTTCATTATTGATAGGTCACCTTGTGCTCAACATCGCTCAGTATCATGGGTCTTTGATTGAATGGTTTCCCTTGTGTTCGACATCAGCTTACATTATCACACATTTGGATTTGTGCAATACCTTGGTTTCCATTTGACCCTGTTGGTGGATACCTTGCCTCTGTGTCAGCTTTCATTATTGGTTGGTTCAGAGGGTTTCTGCCGTGCGCTAGCCACATCTTGTGTACACCAGAAACGTACTTCGGTTGGGTTACTACATCTTTTTCGCCTGATTCCTTCCACATTATTGGCCTACGGGTTACACTCGTGCTAGATTGATGGAGGATGCCTTAATGCCTTCCTTCTAGCGGATCTTTCCCTATCGAATTCGACTCATTGCTCTGGGGCAAAGATCTAGAGTTCATTTGGCAGTACTTGGGGTTTGCAGTCATTAGTGGCAGATCCTTCACTATCGACAGTGGGAAACCATCATTGTCTCCTGATCGATAGATTCTTACAGGTGTTCGACTCCAACTCATCTATTCACACTTGTTGTATTGTACTGGGTACCTTGACGCTCATTATCATTATCGGTGAGTAGTCTCGCGTTTGTTAACGGTATACATCAATGATCGGTAATCAAATGATTTATCACATGGTCAAATTCAGATCATTTATTCCCATGCTGTAGGAATGTACCACGGTGGTCGGTGAAGACCTCAGGTTGTATCAGCATTCATTGGTTCACTTGACAGTTGCTCCTGTTGCTGCTAGTAGATACCACTTCACCTTATATGTTGCAGTCATTCATGACGACATTTTATATGCTGGCACCTGAGTTTGTAGTGTAATACCATCTTATTCCATCATGTTCAGTGGGTACTTTTTGGGATCAGTCTTTGATATCAGTGATCCGCTTCATCCTTCAACATCATTGACATTCTTATATGTGACATTCAGACATGTACTTGTTCGATCATGATCAAATGATCCATTATGTATTTTCCAGTCATTTATACTTGTATACTTGGTGGATCTGCTTGTACTCGATATGCGGACATGATGTATTTTCTCTGAGCATGGGTATGCCCGCCTCAGACAGTGTTTCTTTCTAATCTCCTTTTGTGGCTTGGCAGGCTGAATTCTGGTGCAGTCCTTCTCAGTTTTTGACAGATTTCCTTTCCATGAACTTGCTTAATACATTTCGGCCATCATGTACCCCTT